>RJWM01008586.1:0-72043 GCA_004363535.1 Dasyprocta punctata | reverse complement strand
ACTGTTTTCCCAGAAGTATGTCTGAGTCCAGACATAATAAGAAGACTATAAAAGGGCTTTATGGGTGGTTTGTTATGCAGAAACAGACAAACTAAAGAGGTTTTCTTGGGTTTTGTTGTCTGTTTTGGAGTACAGCTGGTCACAATTAACGTAACAAATTAAGTATGTATGTTTTCTCTTATGTTATCTCTTCCTTTATTTTTCCCAAGCCTTCTGTAGCTGAACAAATATAATTTTCATATAGTGCTATTAGGAAAATTGAGGCATATTTTGTGCCTTTTTGAATGCAACAAGAAAATACTGAAAACTGTTATTTCTGAAGTGCATCCTGTCACCAGTCACCAGGTAGAGTAGACATCAAGGAGAAGGATGTGCTATCCACAATAACTGCACTCAAGCAAGTGATTCAGGGTACAAAACAACCCCCTTACTAAGTCATTGTTCTTTCCAAACATACTAGAAAAAAATAAAGGAAAGTTCAATTGACTTGGGCACCTCTGTATAACTAACATCCATACCGTAAAGAAGAGAGCTCCTACTTAGTTCTCCTACAGTACAGAAGAGATAATCTAGCTATCTGGATGCAAACAGCCCCCTCCCCATCTCATAGGCATTTTTTTGAAAATCAGTTTGGGCTCAAGGATAAAGTCTGAGAGCAGAACGCAAGGTAAATGTGTTGGTATTATTACCTTTACATTTAACTGAAAACCCCAACTGTAGCTTGCTGAGATTCCAGGAGAATATGTAGTCATGGAACTCAAAGCTTCAGCATACCCTTTAAGTACAAATCATTTGTAGACTAGATCGTAGAGTGGCTTGCTATCTGGTTTTACATAAGCATCTTGAAAGTTTTCTGAGCTTGTAAAAATGTGTCATCCAGTTTTGGGGGATAGCTCAAAGCTGTCTTTTTTTACTGAGAATTGAACTCATGACCTCACACTTGCTAGGCGCCAGACACTCATGCTGCTAAGCTAAATCCCCAACCCAGTTCAAAGTTGTCATCATTCACTATACACATGAACATGCACTCACACCCACACACTTACACAAAGAAACAATGTGTTTCACTGAGAATAAGAGAAATACCCTTTGACAGTAAAATGAGGGTGAGATCAGGAATGTTTTCAAGGTCTATCTTAGGCAATGTGAAAATTATTTGTGTTCATCACATTGTAAATCGAGAGGATAGTGCATTCTGAGAAAAGAAATGCTGTTTGGTTTGGACATAATGCATTTAAGATGCCTATTATGCATCTAAAATAAAGTGTTAACTAGATCATTGGATATATGGATCTGGTTCACAAGGCAGTTGTCCAGGCACTGTATACTTGAAAGTGTTTTGGCACGAATGAACAGATGGTAGTTGAGGCTAGAAAGAGTTAACATAAATGGATAGCATAATACTTCTAAGACAAAGCCTCAGTGAGATTGAGTGGAAGTAGAAAACTGGCCAAATAGATTATGCATGCATGCTTAGAAGCAGAAACAATATGAGGAGGCGGCATCAGTGAGGATAGTTTCTAAACAGGAATGACATTGTTGATAATATCAAATACAGTTAAGCAAATAAAGAATCAAAAGTACCTGTTGGTTGGATTCAACTATTGGAAAGTCATAAAAGACCATGATGTTAGCAGTTACTGTGGAGTGATGGTGTAGAATCTGGGTAATAGCTAAATGAGGAGTTCATAGGTAAAGAAATCAAAGACCATACATAACTTTACAAACTTGACTAAGAAAGGAAGGAAAGCTAGGGGGAAGTACTTGCTGCAGTATAGTAGCATAAAAATCAATTTTATTATTTTGTATTGGCTGGCATGTCAATTGTGAGCCCTCTCTTGGGTTATGAAAATAAGTTATTGGTGTTGTGGGTATATTATGTGCAAATCAGCAAGAAAATCTTATCATGGGCAAAAGAATAAAGCGCAATCTTTTAAAAATATATGTTAGCTGGTTTGCTTATTTTGATGAGGATTGGAGCTTAAGTTCAATCCCAGTGTTTACCTTCAAAATCTTAACATAGTACTTATCATACCCTGTTTGCTTATGTGTATCTCCTCTTGGAAACAACTTCCAGGGCTGCAATATCATGAGAGATAACTCTTCTCCTTAATATTGATTAAAGTGATTAGGGAGCTTAGTCATATTGATACCGAAGAAAGAAGCTCTCAACCTACTAGATATCCAGTACAAGTTTGTGTTTACTAATTCAAAGAATTAATTTTAGGAACAATAGAAGTTAAGAGCAGAATATATTTATTGAGAGAAAGGAAGCTTCTGTCTGAGAGAGGGACAGAAGGAGTCACGAAAGGGTTGCCAAAGACTGTCTCTTTGAGGGATTTTTATAGAGTAAAACCATGAAGTGAGGCAGATCTAAGATGGGAAAACATGGGAACTCACAGGCAGGTGGGCATGAGATGGGACAGAACTATGGTAACGAATAAAATTAATTGCCTGGGTAAAATAAATTAAATCAGGAACAAATGAGGAAGTGAATTATTTAGCAATTGGGCTTGCTTAAAGAGCAGAGACTCTTCCCGTAGGGGTTTGGGATGGTGACTCCTGGCTTCCTCAGGGTGATAGAGACCTATTTAGAATATCAATTCCTGATGCTTATCCTTAGGAAATATGTAGGTACATTTGATCTATCATTTGTCTTGAGGTCTGGCAGACAGAGAGGGTGTCTGTCTCCCCCACAGTTGCAAGGTATCTCATCTTGTGCACTGGCTCCTTCCATGGCCCAGTGTTGTCTGACTGCCTATAATATTTTCTACCTAACTCAGTTGCCTGTAACAATACTACCTTTTTCCTAATTCTCCTGCTCCCAATTACTTACCTTCAATTCTCTAGTTGTCTACTAACCTTGGTGGCTTGGTAAACAATTCTGAAATAGCAGAATAGCAGATTCAGAGTCTCAATTACTTTCTATCTCTTACAATATCCATTCAGGAACTGAGAAAGTAGAAAGTAAAGCCCTAAAAGGGCTTGGTTACATTAGCTTAACATTCTGATGTACAGGACTGTGAAATTAGCAAAAGTTCTATAAATTTGTCACTGGTTTAGATTGTACTGAAAAACCTGAAATTTGGAAGCAATGCTAAAAATTCTGTGTAGCTGCCGCCTTATCAAATCATATATACATGCAACATCATCTAACAGAAAGGGCAAGAGGGTTTCAAACATCAATGTATGGTCTTGGTCTAGCATTGTTTTTCTTAAGATTAGTGTTCTTAATTTGTTCAAGTTTTCATTTAATAGCATGGTTCCAAATCGGTATTTCTGAGTGTTGAATTCTGCCCACTAAAAACAAAAATGTCCACATCCTAACTCCCTGTGTGTATGTAAATGTAACCTAATTTGGTAATAGGGTCTTTGCAGTATAATTAAGGATCTCAAAACAAGATCAGTCTTGGATTAAAGTTAGGCTCTAAATCCATTGTTTGGCCTCCCTGAAAGAGAAAGGAGATGACCATTTGATACAGAGATACACAGGGAATGAACTCATTGGAAAATAGAGACAAATTGGAGTGAGGGGTCCACAGGTCAAGGCATGCCAAGGAAGATTGACAGCCACCCCACCATGAAAGAGAGTTAAAAGAAATGCTGCCCATAAGCTCTCAGAAGAGAGAAACCCTGCTTATACCTCCATTTCAGATTTTGGTGCTCCAGAAAAGAGAATGAATGCATTTCTATTGGTTTGAGTCACATACACATTTGGTGGTTATTTTTTAATGACTAGTAAACTAGTACGGATATGTTTATATATTTCTAATAGAGTTTTTCTTACACTGTCGACATCTCTTTTCAAAGTGGCAGTTCAGAATTCTGTTTTTAGTTCATATAAAGGTTAATGAATTTTGGTTTCCAGAAACTAAATTTATTCTCTCAAAATCAAGATACGAATTCATCATGTTAAATTTTCTTAATGCTTTTCATTATCCATGATATATTAAAGGTGACAAATAGTGAGTTTAGGCTTGGCAGTTCTTCAGCACTTAAATTTTACTTCGGTGACCAAATATAACCTCTTTTGGATTGAGCGATGCAAATTGTATAAAAATGTGTGGTTGCTTCCATCCACATCGACTATCAACTATTAAAGATCATGAGTTTCTCAGGCTCTCCAAGGCAAAGTTTGTTTTGCCATTGCTAAATTAAAGATTACCCTTTTATGTACATATAAAATAAAAACTGTGTAATTTAATTCATCTTAGTGGTATTAATGTTATTTTTAAGGCAGAAAAAAACTCAAATTATAGAAGCTTTTATTTTCATGGCAGAGTTACAAAAAATATCATTCAATATATTGGTTTCTTTGGAGCTTTTATAATCATGGAGTTTTACTTTCCTACAATATTTATGCTGATTATGTGTCTCCTTTCTTTTGGAAATCTATTGGTCACAAATTTTATTTTTGGCTGCATTCATTTGATAAAATCTTTTTGTGCTATGTTTATAGTATGCTTATCAAATTAACACTTAAATATTTGTTGTAGTTTTATGATGCAAAATTGAAACCATAACGATTTATTACACCATAATCCTACAAGAAAGTCTCAACCTTTCTGATTGTGCGATGAAATATCCCTAGGTGTATATGATTGAACAATAATATTATTCATCAGGCTTGAATACAGAGAAGGGAATTTTTAGCAAATCTTCTTGGATACCAGTGTTGAATCAAATTACTAATGACAATTTTACTTAAAGAAGTAATTCCATAAGAGTTTTGAGTGTGGATGTCCATGACCTTAATGTGAAAATAAATGATGTTTCAATACAAAACTACAAACCTATTAAAATTTAAATAAACTGTATTAACATGGTGAGTAAAGTTCTTTCCTTAAAACTTATTTGACAGTCTTCAATCTACTAATAAAAAGGCATTTGCAATTTCTATGTTTCATTTGGGATTTACAATTTACATTTTGAAGACTGTGAACCATAGATTAAATAGTAAAGTAGTTTTTACTACTTTTACTTTCAAGTTATCAATTATTTTTTAAACCACTAATTCATCATTTTAACTCAGTCAACAAACTGGCATATTCCAAAATATAATATTGTGATAAAAATCTTTTAGCAGAAATTATGTATTCCCCCATTACTATTAAACTGTCTACAAAAGAAATGATTTTAACTGGGATGGTTTGCTTAGTCGTTTTAGTTTTCATGGGATGGTAAGCACTTTCTTTATATTCTCATTGATAAAGTGTGTGTGTGTGTGTGTGCGTGTGTGTGTGTGTGTCTAATCAATTTTGTCACGTGTAGATTTATAAATTCACTACCACCATCATAATGTAGAACTGTCCATCATCGTGAAGTTCTCCTTCATTCTGCCCTTTTATAATTGCACACATCCCATTTCTTGTCCCTCTGTGGAAATGATTAATCTGCTCATCTCTATAATTTTACTGCAAGAATGTTATATAATTAGAATCCTATTGCATGTAATATTTCACAATTGACTTTTTTTCCTCAGTAAAACACACTTTAGCTCAATTTAGGTAGTTGCAATATATCAATATTTTATCTGTTATTTTGTGATGTTTTCTACTATTAGTTTTGCCACAGATTATTTAATCATTCCTTCACCGAGAGTACATGGATTGTTACTAGTTTTTGATGTTTACATGAATAAAATCATACAAATACCCTATTAGGTTTATTTGCTTTTTGTTTTGTTTTTCCTTTTTTATTTTATGGAGAAAAGGTAAAACAAAATTTCATAACAAGATCATAGGAAAATAATAATTAATACACTGCATATCATTGTATTTAAAGTAGTTACTCAGAGTACAAGATATGAGCATAAAAAATTCTCCAATTGATATTAGCACAAATCTTCCTTTTCTGTGAAATAAGAGACACTAATGGTATAACTAACTTGCATTTTTTTCTCCCTTTTCCCTTGTGTACATAGGGTATCATCCTGCCCAGCAGTGAGATTGTTGAATTACATGATAAGTGCATGCTCTATTTCATAAGAAATGTCCAATTTTCAAAGCTGTGGTGCCATTTTACATTTGTATTAAGGATATTTCAAAAATCCAGTTTTTTCACATCCTTACCAGCATTTGGTATTGCCACTGTTAGCTACTTCATGATCTTCATGTTTTAGCGAAACTTCATATTCACACACATCTGGATATTTGCTCTTTTTTCCCCCAGGAGATTTTTATTTCCTTTCTGATTTTCTTTAATGGCCACAGTCTGTCCAATGTTTTTCCATTTCTAAGCTGAGCATTTTCATTTTGTTCACATCTACATCTCAAGTTTTGTCTCAAGTAAGTGGAACCCATATTGTGGGGCAGGGTACAGTTGGTGTTTTCAGGACTGCATCATCATTTTAAGGCCAATTCCTGCCCCTCTGCCTTAATTCTAACAAATCTGAAGAGCTAGTGCGAGTTCGGAGCTCTTCTTGGGATCAGTTCTTACTTCTGCTTCATAGTTTTACTTCCTGTCCTCACCACTCTTGCTACCTCCACGTGACCCACCTTCAGACATTATTCTTGGGCTCACTCCGCAGTGGATCCCTAGCTGGCAAGTCGCCGTCTCAGGATATGCTTTCTAGCAATTTTACTGTCTATCCTACCCAAGGCAGTAAAATTAGCATACCAAAGTCTACATCTAAAAGCTGTTAATTGTAGAAAATTAGTTTTTAGATACACAGTACTTATTACATCAATTTCATAATTTTACAGTGGCAAAATGACCTTTTCTTTTCTCAGCCTTTTGGCTAGAGCCACAAAACTCAGGATAATAGCTGAAAGAATTTTGTTCATTTTAAAGATAAGACATTTAGGCAGAGCTTACAACATATATCAGGACTATTCCTACCTCATTCCATTACCATCATCTTATCTACCTTCAACATTTGCAAAAGGTTAAAATTTTTTAAAGAGATTGCTTGAAATCAGTTTGTGTAAGTACTGAAATAATTGGCTTCCTTCTTTGTCTCTCACCCTAAGCTTAAATATGAGACTGTGAAGCACGGTGAGAGTTTTGTATAAAATGTACTTGTGGCAGTAGTCTCAAGGGCATACTTGAACAAAGAAAATCCAACACCAACTTCTAACACAGGCAACGCAAGGAAAAGAAGCAGGCTGGACCTTTCTAGGACAGTGAAACAAGAAAGATCAGGCAACGTTTGGCAAATCATCACTTCTACCATTTGTCAGGCAAAACGGAATTCCTTCCCAGTGTACAAGTAACTGCTAAAAAGCATACGTGTGCCCGCCCATCACAGTCAATTTTCTACATGGGTAAAGATTTATAGAAAGAGCTTGTGGGTGGTGGCACTAATATACTCAGGACTTAGAGAAGAAGATTGCAAGGACTAAGCCAAAAATTACTAAATTTCTTTAGGGAATGAGGCAGTGTAGAAGGTGGCTTCAGAATAAATTTCCAAAGATAGTACAAATGTACCCATGAAAAGATGTTTGCCTAAAGAAAGGTGGATGTCTGCCATAAACAACAGCCAAATTCAGTGACTCTATTTTCTCTAATTTCTTCTCTCTAAGATCCAATCCTGGAAGAGAAAATGATTGCAGCATGAAAAAGACATGGTAGTTTTAAAATATATATGCAAATTCTTTGAGAGCACTCATCAAAAGTGGTACCTATCCTTGAGATGGGTCAGTCTTATTAAGTTATTAAATTTTCTGCATACAGATTCAGTAGTGATTCTTTTTGACACTGTATGTATGGATTATGTAGTTAGAATCTCAATTTAGAGCACCCTTTTTTTTTAAAAAAAAAAAGCCAAGTTAATCACATAAATATATTGTCTTAGTGGGTTCATTACTCTAACTTCAATTATTTTGTTTTTAATTTTCTTGATTCATAACTATTTCTCTGTGTTGTGTAAATCAGGAATGACTTTCACCTACAAATGTCTTACAAATGGACCTTTGTATCATTTATGGTTATATTCAACTATTTACAAGTAATGGGAATCCGTATTTCTCAATTTGTTAAAGTTGAGGATGAAATTATCATGTGTTTAGAAGAAAATGATGGTAATATTAGGTATACTTGTGTTTCCCTTTAATGGCCAGGCATAAGCTTACCATCTACTTCATTAATACATTTTCTAAACTGTTGATTCTTTTTTTATTACCCATAGTATCACTTAAATATTTTTCTATAGCATTTCCTCTTTTGTTGATTGGCTGCTTTCACTAGGTTATTTTCACTTGATACTGCATTTTCTTATCTGCTGTTTTTCCTTGTTTTATATAAGTTTCATTTTAGTTTACTTTCTTTAAAATTGCAAATGATTTGTTGTTTAAAATATACCTATGATACACAAATGAAATCTCCCTCAGAAAAGCAATTCCCGTATCTGTTCCATGCCTCATTCAAATCCTCCTTTTTATATCATAATTTTTTCTTAAGTTTCAATTGTTTTGATTTTTTTCTTTAAGAGAAACTTAACTGGGACTTTCCATTTTGCTTTCATTTACTGCAAAACTTCAAAACTTCAACAAATATATAAGCATCGGCACATCCCAATAAGACTTTCAACTGCATCTGGGCAGAGCTGGCTTAAGTATTTGGCAGACACACCCCAAGGTGACTGGCAAATGTTCTGCTTACTCTTGTGTATTCCACTGCTCCTAAGTTTGAGTGGAAATTGTGACTTGATTTTCATGGATAGAATAGATCATAAGTGATATGAAATAACCTCTTCGTTTTAAAGACGAGTACCCAAACTGCAACCCGAAACCCACTTGCTTATCACAAAGTGTCAATACTGCAATAAACCTGAATACAGAGCTTTTAGTTTAGGAAAAAAAAATTCATATATTAGCATCTTTTGTCTTAAAAGGAAAATACAGTAACAGAGCTTTCAGTGATGCAACTTTTTATTGAAAGATAAAGTTTGCATTTGATGTGCTTTTGCACAATTAATGCGGCCTTTGCTGTTGTATGCATGCTGATAATTTCTCAGACCTTGGCTGAGGGGCTTGGCTCAAAGACTGACAGAGAGGGCTCCGTGTGCCCACCTTGGTACACGTACCATAGGTCATCCACCGCTGGATTAGGCTATTTGTCAACTGATGTCATGCGCTTTTTGTAAGTTTTATATAAATGGATGAGTCCATTTCTAAGACTCCATCTTATTCAACTGCAGACAGAGACTCCTCTGCTAGCCTTCAAGACTGAAAACAACCTATGCAGAGGGTTACATGACAGTAAACCATAGGTCACCACTAGAATCTGAGGACAACCTCCAGCCTATAGCCACTGAGGAGTTAGTGCCCCTAAATGGCTGTGTTTAATTTACTTTCTTTAAAATTGCAAGTAACTTGATACCTAAAATATATAAACAGTACAATCTTCCTCAAAGATAAGACATAGAAACAGAGTCTTTTCTAAATAAGCCCCCAGATTAGAACCATGCCTGAGAACAGGACTGAGAGTGGACTGAATTAAGGACCAGCAAGCTCTTCCTGGACACCTGACTCACAGGAAACTGTGATTGGTAAACATGTATTTTAAAAAATTCTACTGTGAAATCTGGTCCCCAGTGAGTGTTGAGAGGTCTTCTTTGCATTCTTTCACTGAGGAGGTTTCTGATTCTTCGTATCCAATAGTAGGCTAGACTGAGAGATGGTGTATTTTGTTTTACCAGTTTAGTTACTAACTACCCAGAAGAAGGTAAGACAGGATCTATGGTTATGTGCATACTTAACTAAACATTTTCACCCTGAATACAAATTTTCCAATTCTAGAGTTCTGTTACCTTGTTTTATGCTCAAGGTATATGCAATGTCAGAAATTTTAATCTTCTTTCTAGAGTTTTATCTACTAGTATTAAGTTGGAGAAGTGCAATATTCTTGGAATGATGCATGGTTTTCTTAGGGTTTGGAAATTTCTTGAAACAGAATATATTTCCCACATTAGTGAGGTTTGGTTGGACATAGCACAATTTTACTAACTTAGGGATATAGCTGTATGTCATACAACAATGCCCAGTATTTACATGAGAATTTATATTGATATCCGTTGCTTGGTGTCTTAGTTACTTTTTAGTTGTTGCTGAGACAAAATACCTGATGCCCAAAATTAGGGAAGGAAAGGTTTATTTCTTACAGTTCTCTAGGGTTTCAGTCCATAGTTATTTAGCTCCAAGGCAGCATGGCATGGCAGGGCTGCCACTAATGGCAGCGACCAAACAGCAAGGCACACCAGAGAGAGAGAAAGAAGAAGGCATGCGTTCCTTACACTGTATGTTGGCTCTACCCCCTGGAGAGGTGCAGCACTCAAATTGCCAATCCCAGTGCTACACAACAAACCAATCATGAATGCCAGACTCAGCTCTATCCAAATTACATGAGGCCCTGGGGAGACACAGGATCAAACCAATACACTTGGGAATTGCAAAAAGAGGTTCAATCTAGTCTATAAAGTCCTGAGCATTTCCTTTATGAGCTTGCTTCTCTAAATTAGGAAAATTTCATCAGCCTTCATAAATATTTTCTCAAACTGTAGGAAATTCTAATTATTACTTAAATAAATACCACTTTATTTAGAAGAAGTGGGGACTGAAAATTTTGTTCAACACACTGCTGATTTACCTGCTTGCTTGCATAGTAAAATTACAAATAATCTCTCCTTTTATTTTCAAAAGTAATTTGTTTGGGGCCAAAATTTATATATTCACCCTATTTAGAAGTCAGTTGAAGCATCACTGCAAGCTTTAAATTATACAGCGTAGCTTTTATTCTTATACCCCACTGATGCTGCCTCAGAACCTTCTTGATTCTTGTTAGTAAAGGGATTCTGGAAATATAAAAATGATCTCATTTCCATCAGGTTCTTCACTTGCTTTCAAATTTTGTTTTCTATAAGTATAATTTACACAAGGGTGTATTACATTTTTAGAGAAAAGGATTATAAATTAGTTCATAGGTGACTTCTTTCTCAATTTGTCCAGTCTGCTCTATAACTGATCCATATTCTACTTTATAATTTTTAGTTCGGTACCATCTATTTTGATAACTCAGAAGGTTTAATTTATTTTTATTCAGGTTTTCCATTGACCATGTCAGACAATTTCTCAGAGAAAGCTTTAGAAGTATGTTCTACAAAAAATTTTCCATGTAGGAGACTGAAATTTTTTGTGAATAAGATTAAAAATTTACAACTTGTACTGCATACATGTTCTTATATAAATCACCAAAGACTTTCCTTTCATGGAATGCATGAAATAATATTTTGTATACACATTACAACAACACTTCCCTAGGCATGTGATCATTGAGACCTAAATTTTTCCAAGTGTATTCTCTTTGGGTTAAACATTTCATATTCTAGATCATTCAAAAATAGTGATTATGACACTAAATCTTCTGGAAGACAAAGTAGGTAATAATCTTGACAACATGGAGTAGGTAGAGTGTTCATGAACAAAAATCGAACTACATGGGAAATCCTTCCAAGAATACAACTGCGATCTCATCCTACTAAAAAGTTTTTGTATGTCAAAAGAAATCTCCAACAGAGTGAAAAGAAAAGCCATGAATTGGGAAAATATCTTAGCCAACTCTTCCTCAGACAAAGGACTTCTATCTAAAACATATAAAGAATTTTTTAAAAATCAGGCCCAAAACAAATTCAAGGACCCAGTCCAAAAATGGGCATCTGAGATGAATACATAATTTTCAGTTGAAGAAATCCAAATGGCAAATAAATATATGAAAAAATGTTCAACATCAATGGTCATTTGGGAAATGCAAATTAAAACAACACTGATATTCCATCTCACCTCAGAAAGAATGGCCAAGATCAAGAAATCAACTAATAACAAATGCTGGAGGGGCTGTGGGGAAAAAGGAACTCTTCTCCACTGTTGGTGGGAGTGTAGGCTGGTATGACCACTGTGGAAATCAGTGTGGAGATTCCTCAAGAAGCTAGGATTAGAGTTTCCATTTGACCCAGCTATCCCACTTCTGGGCATTTTCTCAGAAGAATTGAAAACATCATACCACAGTGATATATATACACCCATGTTTATAGCAACCCAATTTGTAAGAGCCAAATCTTGGAAACAGCCCAAGTGCCCATCAATCAAGGAATGGACAAAAAAGATGTAGTATTTTTATACAATGGAGTACTACTCAGCTATAAAGAAATATTGCACTGAGACTTTTATAAATAAATGGGCATGACTTGAAACCATACTCATAAGTGAAATAAATCAAACTCACATATGTAAATATCATATTGTCTCCCTAGTGTAAGAAACTGAAAAAGTAAATGCAATCCAAAATATACAATGAATACTGTGTCAGGGTAAGAAACTATTCAAAAAGGAAAAGTAATTGGGATAGAGGAAAAGAGGAAAGAAGAAAAGGAAAAGGAAAAAGACGTAAATTTGTATAAATATATATATATATATACACACACACACATAAGTAGCTAAAATGACTATACTACTAAATGTATTAGTCATTGAAAAAGAACAGTTAATACTCATATGATTAGATCAATTTTACATATCTATATCTGTTAATCTAAGCAACCCTTTTGAAGGTAATGATATGCAATATTATAATCATTGTCAAATTCCTATCACCTTGTTTTTTAAACCTATACTGCTATTGTATTGGATTTGTTGTTTGTTTGTCTCTTTTGCTTTTTGTTTTTCTTTTCTGTCTTTTTTCTCTTAAATAAATAAATAAAAAATAGTTAATTTAATTAAAAAATATAATAATTTAAGATCATCAGGACTCTAGAAGTGGAAGTAGTTGCATGAATAGACTAGAAGGAATGTGAGTGAGGAAGCAACATCTGTACACACTGTGCTATTTAAAAGATACATACATGGAAATAAAAACAGAAAATCTCCCAAGGGCAATGATTAAACTAAGTCAAGTGCTACCTTTCAGTTCTGCCTTTCCCTGTCCTACTGTTTTGAGCAAAAAATGGAAGTCATCTTGCTCTTGCATCATTTCTTTGAGTATATTTCTAGCTGACGAGTGCAGTAGCCACTGAAAGAGCAGTGGTACAGATCCTCTGTAGGTTTAACAAGCTTAATGAGGAGCCAGGGAATTTCCCATTAAAGTAAAATTATTTTTAAAAAATCAAAGAATTTTTGCCAATTTTCTCTCTACCATAAAAGGCTCAATTCTATAGGCCTGCTTCAGGAGAAGGCAGGACTTCAGCAGAGGGTGATGGGTCAGGCAGATCTGGGATTCATAATTTGCTGGCCAAGTGTTCTATTGTTCACTGCATTGTGAAAACCCAGTGGGACAATTATACTACTAAATACATAATTTCCTAACTCCGTTATGATTCTGAAGGACTGCCTTTCTTCCAGAGTAAATGGAAAGCATGAAAGAAAAAGATGAGATATTTTTCCTCTCTGACTTCAGTGCCTAAGTTATGTATACTTTCTGGTTTTCTGTATAGGAGAATGGAGACATAATGAATATAATTTAGAGTCTTTGGGATTTCTAATGGGACTTCAAGATTCTCTAGTCCAGTGGTCTACATGGCTACAAATAAGTTTATCTAGGAAGGAGACTAAAGAATGTTATTTTACATTAAGTACTTTGATAAATAAAGTTTTGGCTACTAGAGAGACAGTCTTACTTCTCAGACACTTGAGCAGTCTGCTTAACAAGTGGTCATTACTCCATTTACTCTAATTTGCAGCAGTTCATAGCACAATAGAGGTTTTGCATTTGATCGTGAGTCTTGCAGAATTCTACACCCCTCCTACATGCCTCCCCTGAAACTTGTATTTGTAGAATAAATGATGGTGTAAAGTTTTTGTATTAATTTCAGCTTCATCCTCATTGCTAAGCTGTAGTCTAGATGGTTTAGTCAATTTGTTTTTCTTCTCTAGGTGTCACTGAGTTTAAATTGTTTTCTGCTCATCCAGAAGATTTCTCTCCCTCAATGTTATAGAGGAAGATGAACTACTCATTGAACTGACAGGAGAAAGAGTAGTAGGATTAGTTTGGTTTCAGAAATGATATATAGCTGCAGAGTGTAAAATCTACAGAGATTCATATCCTGGAAGACCAGTTAGTCTATCACAGATTCTGCCATTATTTTTCAGTCCACAAATCTGCAGGCGAAGCATCAAGGTCAGCTACAACTATTTTGAATTCTCTGGTTTTGTTATCAGCAAAATTGATTAGCAATGCCTTCCAACCCGTATTCTGAAAGCATGCAAAGATAATCAGATAGACAGGTGGAAGCTTTTGAGGAGTCAGACTAAGTTAGAAGAAGTCAATGACTAATAACAATATAATATTGATAATTTTACCTAATTAACCTCTGAGGTGTTCTGATTCCTGGCTAAAATATAAAACTAGCAGAAAACAAAGTTTCTTCTAATTATTTAAACCATCTACCCCCCTTCAAGGTATTTTCTTTTTTTTTTTTTAGGTATCTAGTCTTTATTTATTTATGTATTTATATATCTATGCATTTATGTATTTATTTTAAACAAGGTCTCACTGTGTAGCTCAGACTGGCCTTGAATTCACTATGTAGTATGGGCTGTTCTCAAATTTACAGTCATCCTCTTGCCTCAGCCTCCTAAGCCCTGGGATTACAGGCAAGGACACCACATCCAGTCACATCGAGTCTTTTATACTTACCATCTTTTCTTGTTTTAAGGCAAAATCTATTGTATTAGTAGTGTGATCAAAGAAAGACTGAACCCCATAGTATCAGGGAGTTACTATGATATTAGATGAGTGTTTTCTGTAAATTTCATGCCTGGGCTTGTAGAATGTAGAGTACAGGGGAACCTCTCCGTGTCAAGAAAATTTCAGAATTCAGTGAGTTGACTGTGCCTTATCAAAGGTTATTTTGTTTGCTCATTACTAAAATTGAGATAATTTGTTTCTTCCTCAGAGCATTAGTTCCCTCTAGAATCACAATAGAAACGTTACTGTAATTCTAAAGTGTCAACATAGACATCATACCCTAAATGTTAATGGTGATTGCAATGCAGATAAATGTGTAAGTAATTCAAAGTGATTGGAACCGAATTCTAAATTTTAAGGTGATTATTTGCTGACTTTTGCCCTTCACACTTTAAAGTTTATCACAGGCAGGCCTTGAAGGTGAGTTCTATCATCCTTATTTTACTGAGGAAGTAACTGTGCTTGGAATGAAGTCTGAGTCTCCAACGCAGGTCTTTAGACACCCAGTCTATTCATTTCTCCATTTCACAAGTAACTCATATGTGATAGTTTATAGTTTACAAAATACATCAAATATTTTCAACAATGCACTGAAGAACTTGGAGCACACATTTGACTGCAGTGAAGAACCTGTGCTAGTGACACAGAGCTCTAGACTAAGAATTTATTTAAATAGTTAACGTTATTTGGATTCCTCTTTTTACAAATTATAATCTTGAAAAAGTTGCCTAAATTTCACTGGAATTCACTTTTCTCTTCTCTAAAAGAGAAGATAAGAATCCTGAAGACCCACAGTTTCAGTTTTCTGTTGCTATACAACGAAACATCTAAAACTTAAGAGAATAATAATTCTTTTTCTTTTTCTTTTTCTTTTTTAACTCTGATATTAGGAATTAAAGCTGGGTTCACTGGGACATTCTTTTGCCCCACTTGGTTACTGACTGGAGTTATTATCTTAGTTGTTGAAATTAGCCACAAGCTACATTAGGCTAGAAGAAGAAAAAAGTTGACCTAACATGTTTGTTATCTCAAAAATCTCAATACTCCTCCATATAGTCTGTGTCTCTCTCTGCTTTCCGATTCAGTAATCTCTCCTAGTTGCCTCCTCGTATATACTGCTTTGAGAGGAAAGAAGAAGAAGATGCAAGACCTCGTTGGAGGCCAGATTTGCAATTAGCACATATCAATTTTCCCGCATCCTATTGGCCCAGACATGTTTAAAAAGCAGCCCCAAGTCAAAGAAAGAGAAAACAGATTCTATTTCTTAATGGGTGCAAAAGCAGAGACAGGAAGGGAAGATTTTAACGGCACTGACGCAAGAAAATGATACCTACCTTAAGACAACAATTGTAATTATTCAACAAGAGACAGAAAGTTACATTTTTCAAGTACAAATAATTATTAGGTAGCAGCTACAGACAAATATTTTATTGTATAGGAGTATAGCAATGAACAAAATATATGTTGTTTTTCAGTAGTATAAAAGTCAGATATCAACTAAGTAAATAGATAAGCATGGATTTGAAACATTTGCAAAATCAATGAAGAAAAACTACACTGTGCTCTAACAAGATGACTTAGATTAATGGGTCAGGAAAAACACTGAAATGAGTTATTTGTATTGAAAGTCATACTCTGAGTTGAATTTAACCACATGAAAAGAAAGGGAAAGAACACTTGAGGCTGTGTGAGGGCCTTGAGTTGTGTTTCACACACTGAAAGGTCACTGTGTCTGGGAAGTTGGATTCAAGGAATAAAGACTGGAGAGGCATGCCTGTATAGCATGGTAATTGTCAGAAGAATTTCCCTTATTTCATCTACATATCTAAAGGCAGTTCTTCCAAATGCTATATATATATATATACCAATGTTATGCAGTGGGTATACAGTGTTATGTAGTGTATATATATATATATATATATATATATATATCTCAGTGTTATATATATCAATGTTATACAGTGGCTGGGTGTGGCCAGTGGCATGAAAATTCAAAGAGATTCTATAGTTTGCTCATTTTTTCTTAGATACATTCCCATAGTCACTGACAGGTGTGAGTGGGAAGGAAGGCAAAGGAAAGATAAAAATTTTCAAATTGAGATTCAGGAACTTACTTTTCTAAATCAAGTTCATATCCATTTCTTGAACTTCTGTATTTCTAATGTTATTACTCTTATGGTTTCAACATCATTAAGTGAATCTGTGGTTCTACCTGCAAATTAAATCTACAAACACAGAACTGCAGAAATTAACATTTTAACTGAGTTGACAAAGTCCACATGAAAATGACTATCCCTTAAAGATTGTAATTATGCATGCAGAACAAAAAATGTGTTCCAAATGTGATTTTTTTCCTCAAAACAGCAAAGCTCGAAAGCAAATGATAAATTCAGAGCTAGACAGTTAGAACAGGCATTAAATCATTGCAGATTGTGGATATCTCTGCTTAGTACAAAAGGAATAAGCTGAACAAGATACAGTACCTCCTGATAGAGGAAAATAATCTGCTAGACAGTAATTTACACCAATTCAGCATCTACTTACCACATATTTATTTTGTGCCCAACTCTGTGAAGTATATTTACTGAGTACACAAACAGTTATATGAGCTCACAGTCTTGCTGTATGATCAGGAAATTTCTAACCAGAAAGGCTAAGTAGATAAATGACGCACAACAGAGAACATAAAATTCAGTTTCACTGACAAAAAAGTTGTAGATGCTAAGAAGAGAGGTTTTTGTGTGTAAAGACCAATACAGATTCTTTTCCCTTGAAAGTAGCTACTAAAATGAGGCTCCATGATGTGGTACCTTTCTAGTCTTCTCAGCCCCCAGTTTTTTCTTCCTCCTAGAATAGCCAGTTTACGCTTTCTGTCCTCATGGCTCAGGGACTGCATGAACTGAGACAAGTGATTGGAGTGAATCTCAATGTTCATGACAGGAATGCAGGACTGTATCCTGCTTCCTGCTGTCTATGAGCTAGGATGGCTCTCAGCCAATAAACTGCTCAGAGTTGCAAGGAGAGTAAAAGGAGATGTGTGCCTGAGAACGACTCTGTCTCAGCAAACGTGAGCAAAGATTTGAGATATGGTTAAAGGATTGCCAGAAGCTACATCTGCCTTTACACTGTTTCGTTTCATTTTATTTTACCTTTTGCAGCCCAAAGCAGTCTAAGTGATAAGAAGGCTACCACTTAAATTTCCTGTCCCCATGTGCTTCTTAGATGATTCATACTGCCTAATTAATAGCTGCTTTTAATTACACTGTGTAAAAAGGGTGGGTAAATAATAATTAAGAGTCTCTTTTATCTTGAAATTCTATGACACTGATTTCCTACAAGAGCCAGAGCACCAAATCTAACAAATTTCTTCAAGTTGCAACCAGTGATTATGTGTACTGGAATGAAGAATTTGGGGAGAAAAAGAAACAGAATAAAAAGAAAACTAAATTTTTGGGTATATATTAAGAATACTAGAATTTTTCCCATTATGTGTACTCACACAGACCAAAAAAAGCCAATTTATGATTATAAACAATCTATAAATTATTAGCACACCTTGAAATCAATTTTTAATTTCATACCAGGCTACAGACTCTTTAAAGCAGACTTGCATCCTATGTACCTATGTAGGTAAAGCCTAACGTGGTATCTGGGGTTATAGTTAAAGTGGTGTTAAGGGTACTGGAGAATAAAGGAGGATTGGGCACTAACACTGCAATAGTTTTAATGAAAAAATTATGCAGATAGTAGAAGCAAAACAAAAAAGAGAAATACATGATTCCAAAGAATATATGTCTATATGTATATATAAGCATATATGTATACACACGTATCACACACATGTACCTGTATAACAAAAGCGTCTAGAATGAAGATTGCAAGAGCAAATTGGAAACCGTTCCATTTGGTATTCAAAAATAATCAGAAATACTAACTTAACTGCTCCTGACATTTTCCCTTATTTTTCCTTAATTAGTTATTTTTCATACCTCCCTTAGAAGGCAATCTCTTATGAAAAGTAACCCACAAATTACAAGACGATCTATGTGAACCAAGAGTGACACATTCAGCCAGAAATTATATACTTTGAAGAGTGTGACATTGAATTACATTTTAAAATGGGTTATAAAAATAATTTATGAGCCACGTTATGACTTGAAATGGTAGCACTGATTCTTATCTTGATGTAGCACGTCATAGTTTACTGAATACTGTATACACTACTAAAGTTCACTCTAAGAAAATACTTGTATTATGGCCACTGTAGATACATGCTCAGTTTTCTATCAGCCTCTGACAAGGAAAATCTCTGTGGACACAAAGATATGCCCTTCAAAGAAATAGTAAAGTTGCACCCTAGAATCAAATAACTAAATATAACCTCAGAATGAAAACAAAAAAAAAAGTAAATCAGATGAAAGAATACCTGTGGCAAGAGATGCAGAATATGTCTAACTGATTAATATGCCTGGGACGTCATTATTAAAATTGTTATTGATCATATTTTTCAGTGACAAGTAGCACAATGCTAAAGGCTGGAGACACAGAGGTCACACAGACATGGCCTGTGCTTTAAGCATTCAACACAGCAGCAGATCCACATGAGTAAAGATGATGCTTAAAGGCTTATAAGAAAAATGATATCCTTGGCAAAATTTTAGACTGTATTTCCAGATGGAGGTGTGACTTTTGCACAGCATAGTGGAAATATAGTAGATGTGTCAAAAGTAACATTGATTAGGTAGGGGATATTCAATTCTTGGAAAAGATTAAGAGATGGAGATGATGCCGGGCTAGGAGCTGTGTAATTTACTGTCGAATTTTAAAAGTTGAGTTCAGAGGTTTGTTGGTGAAATGAGGTATGCAAAACATTAATATTCTTTGGTTTCCAGGTAAAAACAAATTAATGAAGTTATTACAGATTCTCCCTCCTCAGTTTTTCCTAAAATTTTTATATTTATGTATTAATTTACTTATTTATTTTTATTAGTACATGTTTGCAGCACATAATGGTCACTTTCATCCTGGGGCACTGGTACACTTACACACCACAAATTGTTTTTTTTTTTCACTTTCTTTCCCTCTTACCCACTTCTCCTTCCTTCTGCATCCTGTTCTCCTTCCTTTTTGCAAAAGATTTATCTTCCTAATCCTATCATCTGTCTTTTACTTGTTCTTTGATGTTTCTAACATTTCTGGTTTCTCATGTAAGAGAAATCATGTGACATTTAAGTATTCGTGTTTGATTTATTTCACTTAATATTATGGTCTCAAAGTGGGTCCATTTTCCTAGAAATGACTCAAGTGTATCCTTCTTTGTGGCAGAGTAGTACTCCATTGTGCATAAATATCACTTTTTTTTATTCATTTATCTGTTGATGGACTTGGAAAGCGCTTTCAAGTTTTAGTTGTCTTAGGTGTGCTATTATAAACATGTTTATGCATGCATGACTGTGATAGCAAAACAATACATTAATATTCTTTTGCTTCCAACTGTATCAAATTACAGAAAAGGTTTGGAAGACTGATTTGAAATAATGATTAATTAGTATGATTAAAGGGGGGGAAAAGAGCAAATTGGTATTTCAAAAAGACATAATAGATTTGACATGAAAGAGAAAGAGTATCTTGCAGACAACAAATGTTTTTATATGGACTATGTGTTTTGAAGAAGAAAAGAATTGCTCAGTATCCTAGAATGGTGGGAGACAATGCTGAGACACAGACAGAAGCAAGATGGGTCATAAAAATTATAATGAGAGCAGATGTTTCTTGAAGATCTGTTTGTAGCACCAGTTTTGGAGGAAATTTGGTTCAAATGAAGAAAATCTTAGTGTAACCACTATTTGTATAAGAGTTCAGAGCCAAGCTCAGTTTAAGTGAATGGACTAGTAATGTTGAGACACTGAGCCATCTTTACTTTCCATGTAAAGGAAAAAAGAAAGGAAATACCGTTATCCTTTTATTGCTGTGTTGAGTATCCATAGATTCAATAACATTAGATTAAAAATATTCGAGAAAAAACTGCATGTGTACCAAACACATACATTTTTTCTTGTCATTGCTCCCTAAAAATATAGTATAACAACTAATTACATACCATTTACATGTATTGAGTATTGTAAGTAATCTTGAGAATATTTAAAGAATGCATGAGGACATGTATATGGAGTGGTTGATTGATTGAGTCAAGTTGAGAAACATAGAACCTTAAGTAAGTCAGCTCAGCAATTCCTCACCTAGGGTGTAGAGGGACAGACCTACGGCAGCTCTTTGACTGAACAGCATAAAGGGGAAGTGTAAAGATGGACTTGCTTCTGTTCTTCGGAGGAGCTTCAGACTTCTCTTTCAGCATGGATGTCATCTCCTGACTTCTTGTTCAAACTCTTTAGCTTCAGCTTTGGATCCTTCAGCCTTGTAGCATAAACCCTTCAGCCTTCCATTGCAGACCCCATTAGCTACCTGATACGCACTTGCATGAGACACTACAGTGAACTACAGACCTTGGACTGAAGTCTTCAGTCTCCAGTGTGCAGACTCCCTCTGCACGCCTCCCCATCCATCTCTGTGGCTGACCATCACAAGTCAGTCTTGCAATTTCTTATACATTTGTATACTTTGTGTTATATCTGTTTCTCTAGTAAAATATTGATATGGTATAATGTACCATTTTATAAAAAATGAGTAAATGTAGATTTTTGTTTCTGGGGGTTGTTTTACAATAAATTCTTTACAGATGCAAAGGGACAACTGTATTATTACAGGAACTTGATGAAGAATGAAGCCATGGAGGTGGGTCCTGTGGCAGGAGCAGTGGTGGTGGGAAGATCATGGGTGAAATTTCATAGTGTTTTTGCTCCTAGCACTTTAGTCTCCTGCTGGTGTCTCCCACTGACTGAATGCTACGTGAAACTAGTTGCATAGTTCAGCTCATGGGCCTCAGCCATCCAGTGTGCAGAATAAGATAAGCAAGAGTATGAAGAGAAAGGGTAAACCACCATGGAGATTAGCTACCACAACAGGCTGGAAGAATTTATTAGCTCTTCTGCAGATCAAATCTTATTTCACTCAAAATCTTCTAATTCTTGATGCTCTTGATTTTTTTTTTTTCATTTCAAAGAATTATCAGTGACCACTTTGGCCTTCTGGATTTCTCTTTAATCCGTGATAAGGGTTTGAATTAGCCAATCCAATTATTTTGGACACTAGTACAATTGCCTCTTGTTGTCAATAAATATATTCTCTCATCCATCATTGTTTTTTAAAGACTGGTTGTTGTGAATCATTATTCAGAAACTTGGTCACCTTTGGACACTACTTTCAGACTGGAGATCTGACCTTGGGTAAGGTAGCTCCACCAAATTAATACATAGCTGTAAGTAGTTAGTTAGAGTATAATTTTCAAAATATAAAATCATCACTCTCGTAGCAATATAAAATGACACCTGAAATTAATGAAGTAACCAGTAAGATGCTGAAGCTAGTTAAAACGAGACTATAAAGAACTTTCTATTTTAACTTTCTAATTTAATGAAGGGATATCAGAAAAGGACAATTGGATTTAATATAAAGTGCTTTAAAGTTCTAGAGGATAAAGAACTCAAGAGCTGAAATTTGTTTTCCACCAGGCAAAACTTATTTGCAGCTTTATTACCCGCAAGTTAATCACAAACTTACAGAATTTTAAAATGTCTTCAAAGAAAGTTCATTCAAACATGCTCATCTATGGCTGTACTGAGCATCCACTATTCTCTATCACTACACCATATTTCAGGTAACTTTTTAAAAACTTGAAACATACCCAAGAACTTTCCAAGCTTCCTTCTGAGATTAATTTGCTTTAACAATTTTTTTTAGAGAACCAAATCACAGAAATGTCCAGATTTGTTTGAATGATATAAGTTCCACATAATTTTCTAGAGAAAAGTATGAGAGAGAGACACAGAAAGAGAGAGAGAGAGAAAGGCAGAGACAGAGAGAGACAGACAGAGACAGACAGAGACAGAGATAAAGAGAAAATCTTTGTCATGTATTTTATTTTCTGTGAAATATTTTCTTTTTTTTTAAAGGAACGACAAATTTTTGTTTTAAAGAGAAAAAAGATAAAAATAACAATAAAACAGTTTCAAACATGTTAGTAGAACAGTTACAAAAATTAATACATTGTGTATTGTTGTCTTATTCAGAGTACAAGATACAGGCATAATACCTTGCCCAAACAATATTAGCACAAACCTTTCTTTTCAATAAACTAAAAGAAGCTAGCTGTGTAACACCGTAACTATCTTGTGCACACATGGAGTTTTTCTTTTTCCCTTTCTTCCTTTCTCCTTTCCCACATCACAGTTTGTATTTTCTTTTGAATAGTTTCCTTTCCCCTTTAAATTTGTCTGACTTTTATTGAAACATCTGATCTTTCATTGTTCCAATCTGAGGACAGAGAATTTTAGGAACTTCAAAGTCAGTTGAAGTGTTCCTTACCATGGCAATAGACATGGTTGTTATATTTTGTGCTCTTTCATTATTTTTCTTTTTTGGATATTAATTAAGCACTTTGATTTTGCTTCTTTGCAAGCATGGAAAACTTATTCACCAGAGCATTCTGTAACTCATCTTCTGATTTTTTTTGGTCCTTTATGATCTCTGGACATTTTTTTTTTTTTTTTTGTACTGGGGATAGAACTCACAACCTCGGGCCCGCCAGGCAGGTGCTTTATCCCCTGAATTAAATCCCCAGTCTTGGATTCTGGACTTTTGACAGACTAGTTGTTACTTCTCCTTTGAATTTCTGCTATCTCTCCTTTCTGGTCACTACTATAACGTTTTGTGCAGTCCAGTTTATCTGAACTGAGTTTCTCTTAGAAAGGACTGCTACTGAATTTTTCATTGAAGTTAAAAACAAAATTATTCCCAATGCCAATGCAGTGACTTTGAAATCAGGGCAGTTCCTTTTATTTTATTTATTTATTTATTTATTTATTTATTTTTTTACTTGAGAGAGACTGTAGCATCTTCTGACTTTACAGTCACACTCTAGAAAAGTGATAATGAGGAAGAGAGGGTCATGGGAGCAGGAATTTACCTATGACTGCAAATATGGCTACTGTCAGTACATCATTATTAATTTAAAGTTAAGTATCTTAAAACTTAACTTCTACTTTTCCCAGAAAATACTTTTATCCTGACCCTAGATTACTGTACAAGGTCCAATGTTCATTTTGAGAACATTGTTGTTTATAACTACTATTATACCTTAAAAGTATATTACTGGTCATCTTATGATTTTCATGAGTCTTTATCACTATTTAAAAATTCTAAGTTACAAAGAAACATTTTTCCTTATAAACATTGAAGTGAGAAATTGCCAAAGGTGAACAGTCTGGGAACTTAGGCACTATCATTCAGTACATCTTAATTTTAGAGAACACGATGGAGTCAAGTATTAGGAAATTTCATGGATTTGTCACAATACTGTTAATGTGCTCTCATGTTCCTTTCTTGACTCACTAAAGCTTCAACTATGTAGTGACTTGTACCTAAACACTATTGTCTTCTCACTTTCATTAAAACTTACTGATAATAACTATACTCCAACAGTTTAAGGTTCTACTTTCTAAAATATAATTTGGGAAGTGAATAAATTAATCAAGTAAACTTACACTGCTGTTTGCCATGGAGGGTTGCCCTTCTTAGGTAACACAAACATCAAACCATTGAAAGTATCAACTAGAAGCTCCACAATACCTTCATAACTGCATCCTGCGTACCTCATGGTATATTATCTCTATGAATGGCAGCCTTAGGGATGGGACTGTGTTTGGGAATAGGTAGAAAACTAAACCCATTGATAATTTTAATTGATCAATGATGACTTTCTTTCATTTGAAATGCTACACAAAATTTTTGTGTTTCTAGTTTTTTAATGTCAGTTTTATATATTGTGTGCATGTTTATCACTTTGTTTTTCCATCTGAATTTTAATACTATATTTATGGTCATATTCATTTAGTGGTTTTTTTTTTTTTTGTGTGTGTGTGTGTGTTGGTTACGTTACTGAACAAAATCTGGTCTTTGGAATACTTTTTTTTCTATTTGCCAGTTCTTTTAAATTTTTTCCACACTCTAAAATATATTTGTAAACCTGAAATAAATATAGTAGTTTGGAGTTCTGTCTTATCCATTGTCCCCTTTTGCACTTTCAGTTACCAACTGGCAACTGAAAATACAGTTCAGTTCAGTATTTTGAGAGAGAGAGGAACCATGTTCATATAGTTTCACTATAATATATTGTTAAAATTGTCCTACTTCATTCTTAATATTTTAATCTCTTGCTGTGCCTCCTTACAAAGCAAACTTTAATATATGTATGTGTATATAGGAAAAACATAATAAGCATAATTAGAATATTTTTGAGTGTCACACAAAATGCTCCAAATTTTGAAGTATTTCTGATTTTGGATTTTTGGATTAAAGATGATTAACCAGTAAAGTCTTTGCAAATGTTCCAAAATCTGTAAACTTCAACTTCCAAGCACTTAGGATAAAGGCTACCCAACCTGATTGTGACTCAATTCTATCTTTGGTATTGGATATCCACTGGCAGTTTTGTAACATATGCCCACACAAAATGAGGTGACTATTTGTACCACGTTCAGCATTATCCAAGGATTTGGGTGAAGAGATGAAAAATTTAAGTTCAGTCTTTTCCCAGCTGAGATCAAACAAAGAAACTGTCTGCCTTGTATTTCAGCTGTTGCAAAGATGAGTACAGAACAGATATGGTGGGGCCGCACAGTAAGACACAAGAAGTGTGGGTGGATTCCACCATCAGCACCTGTGTGGACACCAACGCCTGTGTGGAACAATTCAATCAATGCTAGAACTCTTTTGTCAAATAAAAGAAAACAGAATCTATAAGGATGAGACATTTTCAGAATTCAAAATTACAGCCTATGTGCATTTACACTTATGTAATCATAATTTTATGTGTAAGTATTGCATGTTATTCTATGCAAATAATATACTTATCATATATGTTCATATATATGTATAGATAGATAGATAGGTACATATGGGTATGGATATAGACACAGATATAGATACTGCCCCTCAGAACAAAGGTTCAGTACTTGCCATCAACACATACTTCAACATTATAGAACATAGGTACCACAAATAATGAGAATTGACTATATATAATCTCAGTTCTGTCAGTACTATTTAAAGGCAGTGTGTAATGGAGATTTTAGTGTCATCTCAAAGCAAAAGAGACTAGAAAACCAAACACAGCAGAATAACTAGAATGTCTATACATACATAAGAAAATTGATAAGAGCCGGGTGTGGTGGCGCATGCTTTTAATCCCAGCACTCAGGAGGCTGAGGTAGGAGGAGCGTTGTGAGTTCGAGATGGCTTGGCTACCACATGAGCGTAAGACTGGCCTGAACTACATAGTGCAACCCTGCCTCAAAAAACTAGGGCTGGGAGTTTGACTCAGCAGCTTATGCGCCTGCCTGACAGCTGTGAGGTTGTGAGTTTGATCCCTGGTGCCACAAAAAAAAAAGGAAAGAAAAAAATTGATAGGGGTCTCGAAGTGGGGTAGATGGGACAGAAGGGATAGGAAATGGAAGTAAAAATGATCAAGATGCCTTATGTGTGTGTAGCAGGACCCCAAGATGAATGTACTCATTATGTTTTACACACATACATTAATAAAAAGGGAAAGAAAAGGAATTTAACAAGGTTCTAAGATGAAGATAGAACAAAGATCACTATCCTTCATATTACCAATACTATTACGTGATCTAGTGCCATTTCATCCACTCAATGTCTATTAGATAATTTTAACCACTGATGGTAGTTTTCTACCATTACTGGTAAGTAGAGGTGAACTTCTATTCTCTAAAACATGGCTGATAGATTCGAATGTTAAAGAAATAAGAGTTTTCTAGTTTATGGCATTTTCTTACATGGTTGGTAAAAATCAGGAGCAGTAAAGGTGAAGTGTCATTATAGTCTTTGTCCCAACACCAGAAGAGGGATAATATCAAAACCAAAAGGGGCAGATGATCATATACAGGAGTAGTGGGATAGGTTGCTGCTGAGGAGCTAAGTTCACGCTGTCTCTAACCATTTTTTTTTGTAACCCCTAAACTTTTGCAGAATCCACAGCTATATGCAAAGGACAAGGACAAAACAAAACACCTCATACATCACCAGAACCTAGGAGGAGATGCAAACTGATAGTTTCTATTAGATAGGTTCATCTGAAACAGCCTCAAAGCAACTCATCATGAGACTTTAATGTTCCCTAAGAATCAACAGACATCCTGCCAAGTTCAGCTGTGGTGAAGGCTCCTTTTGTGGCCCATATGACTTTGTGCAATGTTGTCGTGATACGAGGCTGCAACGGTCTGTGTTCCTTGTCGTGTTTAATAATGAATTTATGACTTTGCTCAAATTCTAACATGGTATAAATATTTACTATCAAGCCTACAGAAAGTGGCCAGATAACTATTTTTATAATAAGATTTGCATTTGAAATTGCAGGTGGAAAAATAGATGATTAATATATTTGATTAAGACAACTGGTTATTAGTTAACTAAAATTATGCTTTCTTCACGATTTACCTGAAAATAAATTCCAGATGTATGAGAGACATAAATGTGAAATAATAAAACTTAAATAGAAAAATTGAGAAAACTGTTTTATACTGTAATGGGAAAGGTTTTTTATCTTTAGTTTTTCTTCTTGTTGTGGTTAGAGGGAATGCTATCTAGAACTTCACACGTGCTAGGCAAGCATTCTACCACTGAGTTACATCCTCAGTCTCCTTTCTAATTATGACATAAAATGCAGGTTATAAAAGAAAAAAATAATGAATTTGATTATATAATCCTAAACTATTCTACAACACAGCCAATATACTATAAAAAGTAGAGACTAAATACTACAAGTCTTATAACAGGAAGTGGGTTATTGTTCTTACTAGGTAAATTTTGTCAGTAAAATATAAGTCAGTAAAAACTAGTAATAGAAAGTCAAGTTGAAGATGTCAAAAAGTTTAGATACCTGCAAGAAATGACAATAAAAAGATCAATAAAGATGTGCAAAGTTTTCCATCTCATACTACTTTATAATAGGATAAAAAATTAAAAGTATAAGACAGTGTTTGCAACTTAACAAAAATTAAAATATCTGCAAACACATTATGTTGGTGAGAGTATGGAAAACAATCATTCTTGTGTATTTTCCTAGAAAAGTAAAATAGTACTACATTTATGGAAACAATTTAGCAATATCTATGGAAATTTGAAACAGAAGCAGTAATTCCACCCCAAGGAATTGTTCTATGCATGTGCTTACATAAATATGTACATATATTCATTTTAGTAGCCTTTGTAAAAGGATAATATTTAAAATCTTCTAGAGCCCAGTGCTATGGCAAGAGCCTGCAGTCCCAGCTACTTGGAGACCAAGGCTGCAGAATGATTGATTTGGGGCCAGGCTGGGCAACTTAGCAAGATTCTTCCTCAAAGAAATGAAAAATCTAAATAATAGTTCAGTTCAAATGAGACAAGTAACATTTATGTAGTGGAAGAGTTTGCCGTAAAAAAATAAGAATGAAGGAGATCATCATATATGGACATAGAACAATTGCCAGAATATATATTAAGTGACAGAACAGATTGTTAGAGATTTTCTAAAAGGGAAAAAGTAGCACCCCTCCACACATGTTAGGTATTCATTAAAAGAGGAATATCAGCACACACACGTCCACCTGTCCATATGTAAGAAGGCCTCTGCACAAAGACATCGGAATCTGGGTAGTGGTCACTGCTGGAGAAGAAAACGCAGTTGTTGGTAAGTCTTTTATATTTTTACCTTCTTCTGTCACTTGCTGTTGTAACACCTGCATGCAGTATCTAAAAAAATAAGAATTATTCTCAACAGTTCAAAAGAATATGTGGTGATTTATCAGGTTACATTTCATGGAAGTCTGGTGGTAAGGGGAAGAGCCGTATCTGAAGCCCAGAGAAGGTAGATCGTGAGATAACCACCAATCAGAAATGGAGACAGAAAATGGAACAAAAAGAAAATTTAAGAACAAAATCAAGGAAGACCAATCCCTGTCTCAGAATCAGCCAACTTTATTTTAGGCAGCATACACTGCTGTCTCAGGGTGTGAGTCAGCCTGTGTTGGCAATCTGAAAATCATTTCAATAATCCCCTCAAACTAAAATCAATAGTGTTCACTCTATCTGATTAATTCATTTCCACTCACCATCTACTAGCACAGATGTTTTTGAAGTAATTTTAGCATCAGACTTCTTTAAAATAAAATATGCTGCAGCATCTAAATAGCTATATAAATAAATGGAGGCTGTTCTGCTTGAATGGGGGAAGGGTGGAAGAGACTCACCAGTTAATCTGTATAAACTTTGTTCACTTACACTTCTCTGAAGCCTACCCACCCTGAAGTCTCACTGGATGCAGCTTAAAGACCTTCTTTTAATTGAGGGATTTAAAAAAAAGTTAAACATATGCACATATTTTATATTTCTTTGGATTTGGTAACTTCAGTAATCTAATAAGTAGCAAGACAGACCATGGGTACTTCCGGTTTTGCTGGGAGGACAGAGGTCAGTGGAGATTAGTCTCTAGAACTCTGAAAGTTTTCATGGAACTGTTCCCACTTCGAGGTGGTCAAATTAGTATTTACACTTAATGTGAGGCTATGACCTAGGGAATATGAAAACCAGAGAAGTGGGCTGTTTCTCTCACCTGTTAGAACCTCTATCCTTATTCAAATGATTCTCAGTCAATCTGCCTATGTGATTGCTCAGGGTTTGTTTTGGTTCATTTTTAAAATTTTAAAATGTTTTAGAATTGATTTTTTTTCTATCTGCTTAGAAACCTGCCATTTCATTCTATATACTAGTGGTTAGCAGTAAACTTTATGAGGTTTCATCTACTGATTTTCAACTTTAGGTGTACATAGGCCTTCCTGGGATCATTTTCAAAACACACTAGGCAGTTTCTATTTCTCACAGTGAGGTATGATAGCTATGCTGAATGGCCCTCCTAATTAAAACAAACTAAGAAATTTTAAAAAACACTGAAGCAATAATTGTAAATTCATTGTGAGATGACAAGGAAATAAAACCTTTGAAGGTTTTATTGATATGATATGAAAATAAGGATATACGCAGATGTATTAATCAGCTTTCCCATTGCTGAGACATAATAATGAGCACTCGCAACTTCAAGAAGGAGAGATTTAATTTAGCTCAAAGTCACAGAAGGATCATGTGAAGGATGTGGCTAAGCAAAGATGCTTAGTTCATAGAGCTCTGGAAGCAGAGCAGGGTAGCAGCACTGGAGACGAGAGCATTGGGAACCACATATACTAAATGAGACTAAAAAATAGCATGTATCTTGAAACTTAAAAAAAATTGCAGTAAAGGACACTTTGCCATTAATCCCCATCAAAATCCTCTGCCTTACTTTGAACACAATTATCCTATCTTTCTCGACACTCTCTGATATAATTCTGGAAGTGACTTTTCTTGAGGATCTTTAGTTGTACTCTCATGAATGCCTTGATGCCATGAACTGGCTCAAAATTTTTACCTTTCAAGGTAATTCTGACTGTGAAGAAGAGGCATACATTGCAGGGTGAATAAGGTGCATGAGGACACAGTATAATAACTTTGAACTTACCTTTTTATTAGTACTCAGAAGCAGTGTTCACTGATTTTCTATCTCACAGACACACAAATGGACTTCCAGAACTGTTTCAGAAAGTGGTAAAAATGATAGGAAAGTGTGCTTGAAACAATGGGGAAGATTTTGAGGGAGACTAATAGCAGCATGTCTTTCAGTGTAGTAAAATTTTAACTTAAATATTCAGTGAGTTTTCTGATCACCCTTCATAGTACTCAAGGTCATGTCTCCAGACCTAACACAGACATATCCAGAATTGTGCTCCAGCAATGCTCTGGTCTGATCCCAAGCAAATCAGATTGACCCGTGTATCACATCCCACTGCGGCACTCAAACACATGTCCTTAAATCGTGCTTAATGCTTTTAAAAAAACAGAAACTCATTATTCTGCCTAATGTGATATGACTATCTTGCATACAATGAAAAATGCAATCATCCATTCCCTCAGACCTTTACAGTTCCAGGATTTTTTCAAAAATCCAACTCCAAGTTTCATCTGAGACTCAAGGCAAGCACTTAACTGTAAACTTCTGTAAAACAAGCAAATAAAAATAAAAAATTTGTTATATAACCCAAAGTACAATGGCATGGGATAAACACTCCTTTGCAAAAGTGAGGGATGGGAGGATAGAAAACAATTGGACCAAAGAAAAACTGAAACCTAGCAAGGAAAAAATTAAGTTTCATACTTAGTATTCAGGGACCATGAGAGGGACATGTGAGTTCCAAGGGGCTTGGGCAGACCCATCCCTATGGCCTTGCCCCTTCAAATTCAGACAGCCTCTCTGTTGGGCTGGATTTGCTCAGGCTGCTTGTTTCCTCCATCTCAAACTTCCTGGGGTCACTACTGAACCTTTGGCTTCTTTTCTAGTTTCACACAGGCCTTCCTTTAAAATCTTGGTGGAAGACTCCATGACCCTACAATTCTAGTATTCTGCATGCCAGTAAAATTAGTATCATGTGGACAACATCAAGGTCTGCTGTCATAAAAAGTAGTGCCCAGGACACATTGAAACACGACTGTGGTGGCCTCTGAGAGCTTGAACATGTAAACAGAGTAAAATAATGCCTGGGAACCAATTTTCTAGGAGGCCTTGTTTGAACAGGTGTCCCAGGGGCTCTCATCTTAGATAAAAGGTAGACACTTGTAAACCTTGAATAATGATGGACAAGATCTTGGTGATTTCTTAGATGTCCTCAAGGCAACCTTCTTCTTGTCTGTGTACATGGTAGTTGGTTTCTTTCTAAAGACCCTAATCTCTTCAGCCACCACCCCTCCTTTGGCCCCAGCTTTACACGTGACTCCTTCTGGACCAAAATTTTGAAGCTTCCAGTTTTTTTCTTCTTTGCCTTTTGTTTCCAATTCTCACTGTAACTCTGGCTAAAGCAGCCAAAAATACTGTGTTACAGCCTGAGTATTTGACTGCCTTGAAATTTCCTCCCCCTGGTTCAGTTTGTTCCCTACCTTCAATCTGAATGCTCCATGAAGTCTCAGCTACATGAGCTAAATATAGGTAAATTTTCTGCCAGAGAATAACACAGATGGCCTCTAGTCCAAATGCCAATGGAGTCTTTGTTCTCACCAGAAACTTGCTGAACTTGGCCTATATTGTCTATGAATATTCCTATCAGCATTCTGGTCTTCTGAGCTCCAATCAGAAGTAGAGTCTTCAGGCTTTACTTACAGCATTCTAAAGGTTTTCTGACTCATATTTCCAAACCTAAAATCCTCTTGCAAACTAGTTCCACATGGTCAGGTAATGGCACAACAACAATTTATGGCACTAACTTTCTGTATTAGTCAACTTGCCCACTACTGGAACACAACATACGACACACACAATTTAAAGGATTAGTGTTTTCCTTCAGTTCACAAATTCAGGAGTTTCATTCCATGGTCAGCTAACTCCAAAGGAATATTATGAGGAGAGTATGTAGCAAAGCAAAGCTACTTAATTCATGGTGGTCCAGAAAGAGAGCAAGGGAGCAGACCCAGAAAGGAAGGCTTGAGGGACCAGATATAGCACCCAAGATCATACCTCTCATACTCTGCACAGGCATACCCAGTTGCATGCTCCTTCAATCCCCTAAGCTGTTCCCAAGGCAATCAAGTTGACTTACTTAAGCTTAGTCACAGCAACAGGAAATTCCAAAGCCATCTTTCAACTGAGACTCAGAGCTTCCTTTTGGATTGGGAGGCAGAACCTGATGATAACTAAGCATGATGGAAGTCTCAAAGGAGACCATTGTAAAAGCTCATTGCTGAGTGAAAGATGAATGGTGAGTGAAATACACGAAAATAGATTTTTCTTTGTCTTGAGCTAAGTGGGCAGGGGAGGAGATTTGAATCTCCCTTGCACAGATTTTCAGTCTCAGTATAGGACTCCAATTCTTCTTCTTCTTTTTCCTCCTCCTCCTCCTCTTCTGTTTCTTCTCCTTCTTTTTTCTCCTTCTTCTCCCCCTCATCTTCTTCTTCTCTTCTTCTTCATCCCCTTCTACTTCTTCTCTTCTCTTTCTTCTTTTCTTCTTCTTCTTCTTCTTCTTCTTCTTCTTCTTCTTCTTCTTCTTCTTCTTCTTCTTCTTCTTCTTGTAGGACTAAGGATTGAACTCTGAGCCTCTGCACTGAGCTACACCCCAATCCTGTCTTTCTTTTTCTTTCTTTCTTTCTTTCTTTCTTTCTTTCTTTCTTTCTTTCTTTTTATTTCCTTCTTTCTTCCTTCCTTCCCTCTTTCCTTTCTTTTCTTTCTTTCTTTCTTTCTTTCTTTCTTTCTTTCTTTCTTCTCCTTCTCCTTCTCCTTCTTCTTCTTCCTCTCTCTCTTTCTCTCTCTTTTTCTTCTTTTATTTGTTCATTTATAAATGGGGTCTTGCTAAGTTATTAAGTGGCCCAGGCTGCACTTCACTTAGCAATCCTCTTGCCTCAGTCTCACCAGAGAAATGGAATTACAGATGTATGCCATCTCACCTGGCTAAGATTTGTTGTCTCAAAACTCAAAGAGATAATTACCGAAAGTGATAACAGGCTAGCACTGAACACAGTTACCAATAGGAGCAAACAAATGACTCTCAGAAAGGACACAATTCCAGTAGGAGAATCAAAGAAATTTCACAGAACTTTTGCAAGTAAAATGAACACAGAGTTTAAAATAAAATGTTATAATATAGAGGGAAACAAGGAAAGAGGTGAAAAGCTGGGGTAAAATAAGAAACGGAAAGTGTATTTCAATAGAAGAGATGGTATTCATTCAAATATCTAATGAAGACTCTCAATAAAATAATATATAATATAAAATAATAAACCAAAGAGATGCTTGAGGAGGGTGTCCTATATTGTAATTTTAGTGGAAATATATAACTGATCATATTTGTCAAAAACTTGTCAATCTATACAGCTACAAAAAGTGAATATTACTGTTTATAAGCTGAACCTTAATAATTATGACAATAAAAGAATCACTGTAAAACATGGAAATGAGACATTTGTTTTACATGCCTGTAGCTGTAAAGAAGAAAAGCCTACAATATATGTAAAACAGTAAGTTTAGACCATGGAAAACAAATTAGAACACCAAAAGTTAAAGAGAATAGAGAAAGAAACACTAGAAAAAATGTTTAAATTAATATATGTGGGGCTCAGTAACGAGTGCCAACAAGGATTCAAAGTTTGTATATTTGGAGAGTCTCCTTATTCAATAGCCCCAGTAACAAACTATTATCAGAACTGGCTTGAAAATCAGTCAATGCATGACAGTTGCTTAACTGATCACACTTTTGAAAGCCATCCAACTAGCAACAAATACTTTTTTTTTTTTTTTTTTTTTTTGCTGCACCGGGGATTGAACTCACAACCTCGCACCTGCCAGACAGGCGCTTGAGACACTGAGCCAAACTCCCAGCCCTGGTTTTTTGAGGCAGGGTCTCACTATGTAGCTCAGGCCAACCTTGTGCTCCCGTTGTAGCCCAAGTCGGCCTCGAACTCACAACGCTCCGCCTACCTCAGCCTCCCGAGTGCTGGGATTAAAGGCGTGCGCCACCAGGCCCGGCAACAAATACTTTTTTGACAATTCCACTCCCACAAATAGCTTCTAGCCAATCACTGAACACTTTTACAGCTGCAATTCTGATAATCCTCTCTGCTTGTAACAATCTTATATAAATCTTCTAGGCTTTACTCAAAGAGAATGTAATAAAAACAGCTTTTCTATACTCACGTGTGGGGTTTGTATTTCATTTTGTTTGCCATACAACTCTTAAAAGTTCCAAATCAGTTTGGGGCTTTTCTCACTTTTCTGTGTAATGTTGTGCTGTTGTTCATAGGGGACCTTCACTGTTCATCTGGAAGCTCATAGCCCAGGCCTCAAGCTTCTTTTCTGATAAATAAACAGCTGGTGACTGGACATACACTCTACAGTCACTGCAGAGATGCATGTGTGAACTGATTCCATCAGAGTCCAATTCAACCATCTTTCTCTTCCTGTATTCTTTGCCTAGTACTGACATCTATCCAAGCTCCTAAACCAGAATTATAGGTTTTATACTCTCCATCTGTCTCTCTACATGCCAAATCAATCACCAAATCTCTTCATTTTCTCTCCTGAAAGTCCCTTGTTCAGGAATACACAACATTCGCTGTGCACTGGAATTACTTGGACAATTTCAGAGAATATCAGTGCTTAAATTTAAATTTTTAATGAAGTGTTCTGGAAGGGAAGAAGAGCCTAGATATCAAGGCATTTCAAAAATGTCTTATGTGTTCTAATGCAAAGATAATGTAGAGAACTGAATATTGTTGTATCTCTCCACTTCCATTATCACCTAATTCCAGGCCCCCACAATTTCTCTCAAGATTGTGAAAACCACTATTTGAAAACACTATTTTCTTACAGGATTGTGAAAATCAAATCAAGCTCCTGGCTTCCAGGATTCTTCACTTCAAATTTATCCTTCACATTGAATAATGACACAGTAGAGGTAGAAGTGCACTTATTTCTCTCTCCCTTTTAAACATTTCCACATGACTGCTTATCATTAAAGAGAAATATCAAAGCTTCTTTAACAAGTCCTTTAGCAAATTCCATCATGTGTATCTCATTTTTTGTCACTAGGTATTTCAATATGATCTAGTATCATGGAACAATGTATTGTCTTACACATATTAATGTGATTTGCTCTCTTCCTAGAAGGACTTTCTCTATTTCTTCACCTATGTTATAACCTCATTAGAGGGATAGACTAGTTTATAATGGAACTTAACACTGCCACCTCCAAAAAGTCTTTTATAACACTGAGGCTAGATTATTAATATTATTATTCTTATAATACTCATTTCCATTCCCTTACTTTATCATAGGCTATGTTTCTGCCTTCACCAATTGTGTATAAATTCTTTGAGTCATCTTAAAGTTTATTCCAATACTCAATATGATTTGAGCAGGTTCAAAAATAATAATCAATAAAATTAAGATTTGTATTCCACTTCCTCATGATTTATATCCATTCATACACAAAATAATAGTAGAGTTGAATGGGTGCAAGCAACCTGAACCATATGTATATAGCACAACCAGAATGGATAAAAAACCAATTTAAAGAGATTTGGAAGTGATGATGGTGTGCACAGAAATGGCAACTGATTAGAAGTTCAGCTTTCATCCACAACTGAATTCATTATAGCAATTGCAGAAAATATAGCTAATTTTCACGTGTGTTCTCAGTGTCTTAGTGGATGCTTTTTAATTCTGTATTACAGTGTCTTTGTTTTCCAGAGTGTCAGTTTTTGTTACAAAATTTTTATTGCATGGGCACAGAAAAACGCTGATTAAAAATGTCCAAGTGTAAATTTATGGTAGTGATATCTAGTTAGCGATACTGTGCATATGGTGAAATATTCCATAAAATAAGCACTTTCCTTGGTTCTAACCCAATATTATTTATTATATACTATATTTATATATAATGTTATTTATTATATATTATAATATATTTATAATATTGCTTGATCAAGTGGACCACAGTGGAGGCAGGCAAAGAAGAGCAGCTCTTCATAATTTTTATCCTGCCTCAAGTTGAAATAATCATTCGACTTCCCTCTACATTACCCAGTTTTCATCATTCAGTGGTCTAATCACTGACCATCAGAATTTTCAAGGCTCTGCATGAACTATCTCAGCCATAAAACTCAATAAACTTAGAGAATCAGAAGGTGGCAGTGATTTGGACACGCCGTATTAGTATTTCTCTTCTAACACTTACTTTCCTTAAATATTCACTATAGAATCACTACCGTTAGTATAATTCTATCTCCAGTTCAAACGTATTATAAATGCCAAGCAAAATATATTCTTTTATAAAACCATAATACAACTAAAGAATTTGTCCATTAGAGTTCATCAGAAAGTGATTCTACCAAGATGTGTGTGAAAGGAAGATAACATCATTTAGAAGACTGAGGAGATACTGGTACTAAATAAGCAGCGCACATCTATGGTATTGTCAGAATAGTTGCTTAAAATCACATCCTTTAGAATAATTTAAGAAGTCATAGCTAGTAGAAAGTTAGGTCAGCAAGACAACATTTGGTGCACTAAAGAGTTACTTCCTCACTAATATTTTCTCTAAAGTGTTTTCATACTGACCTAAGTATACTTGTGTATTCCTGTAAAGCTCTTATTAGTATGTACTTGAAAATTTAAAAACCTTTTTCAACATGAAAATGTTTCATTTTTCTAAGATTGCCTTTTTCTTCTTGCCCTGAAGAACTTTCTTTCCTTCCTCTAAACTTTTATTTTTTTGTTGTAAAATAACTTCAAGGAAAAAAAAATTAAGGACATTTGAATCTATGAACAATGAGATCACCCTGAGATCCAATTTAGAAATACGATATTAATCAAGGACAGGCACTTCTCTTTCCCATAATGAAAGCCAATGTCAGATAAGATATATGCTTGGTGATTGTTTATGGATGGCTTGGGTTGGCACTGATTAAAATTGCAACTGACAAGGGAAATTACCCGAAACAAGAGTTCCTAAAGAGATAACTGTTGTGCTTCGTTATTCCTGTTTTTGATGCCATAGGAGTTGACATGTCCACCCCGGTGTAGGGATGAATGCTGGTGCATGCAAGGAGGCATGAAATAACAAGTTTCCTTTTTCTCCCATCTGCCTAGTTTCCTCCTGTGCTTTAGCAGTAAGGCTGAATATAGGATCAACCTTCTCAAATCACTTCTACCAAAACAATGGTTTCCCATCTCTGTTTGTCTTTCTCACTTAGGATTTATGACACTCCCATGACTTCGGTTACTTTCTTGTGTCCAAGGTTGTCTACAGTTCCAGGGTTCAGTTCTCCCTTTCTCATTGATAAACACTGAGGACTTTTTCTGGATTGTACAGTTGTATTTGAATCCTCTCATTTCCATTTTTAAAAATGCAAATAAAATAGCATGACTTTTGATGATTTAGCTTTTCATATGGTGTTATTTGGCAACCCATTGCAACTGATTATATCAGATTTTAGAATCCAGTATCTAAACTAGAAAGACTTGATAAATAAGGTACACACAAAATATAAATATTTAATTCAGAATTATTGGTACATCATAGAGCCTATAAAAATCCTTCTATTGCTCAACACACAATTTTAATGAGTGTCATCAGGAACATGTTTTTCTTTTGCAAAAAATAAATTATTTGCATTTATGCTACTTTTTTCCAATGTCACAGTTTTTTGTTTTGTTTTGTTTTTGTTTTTGTTTTTGTTTTTGTTTGATTTCCAGTTTCTTATGGAATAGCTTTTACTTCTGTCCAATCACCTCTTGTGTTTTAAGGGCAAACTTTTTTTTTTCAATTCCAGATCAACTCCTTGTGGTCGAGGAAATTCATATATGGGTAATCTAACTGTGAGTTCTGTAGGGTTCAAGGTCATTGGGGGTGCTTTCATTCACCTGGATACGTTCAGAGACCAGAGACTTTATGTCCAAACCATTTGGTTCAGCATTAAACCTCTGTAATTTTAAGGCAATGCAGCAAAAACTCACTACTCTTGGTAGCCTGCTGACCACTCTTTAGCCTGTGTGTACCTTCTCATTCAACCACTGTAAGGGAGGAATAGCATCTTTCAAATGTTTTGCATTTTCGTACTTTTGGCCTGAGCAGTTTTATGGTGTTCTTAGGGTGAACCAAAAATTTAAACCTCTTGATTTGTACTAATTTGTGGAACGTTTCTAGGCCAAGTGAGTGGAGAGCAATTGGCACCTATCACTTCAAGCTGCTGACAAGAAAGCATAAGCATTTTCAATATGAAAGATTCCTTCATGAGCTCCTCTCTGGATTTCACCTAAATTGTGGCTCCCCGAAGAACTCTGGAGATGATAATACATATATGACCCAAGTACACTTTAAACTCTAATTCTTAAAATATGATCACTTTACTTTTTTCTTGTCAATTCATTCTAGTATACACTGAATTATATAGAGAGGTTTATGAGTTCATTCAGTTTAGTAACTAAAGTACTGTGTTTTAAACTGTAAGTCAAATCTTAGTCCCTCTTGAAGCCTTTAATCATGTACCAACATTTATTTAAAACTTAATCACCTCTAAAATATATAGAATAATTCAAACAAAAAGAGAAAACACAAAAGCTTTGGTCATCAAATTTAAAAACTTACAATACTTTAAAATCATAAGAATCCATTTCTTTTAGGCTAGTGTTTTAGAAGTACAGCTTTCAATACTAGTTATTTTATTTATCACTTGTAGAGTTTCTTTAATGTCAGGTGATTATTCTAACTTGTGTGAACAGTGGTTGCTTCACAAAAAATTCTCATGAAAACTACAATAACATTATGACAACATGAAATTTATAAATGCAAACATACTATATATATGCATACCTATAAAGATTCTACTTCTATAGGTTCAACCAACTTCAGATCAAAAATATGCAGAAAAAAAACTGTGTCTGTGCTGAATGCATCCATAAATTTTCCTGATGTTATACCCTAAAGAATACAGTAGAACAACTATGTATGCAGCATTTATATTGTATTCTGCATTATAAATAATCTAGAATTGAGAAGTTATACTGGTGAATTTGTGTAAAAATAATACAATGTTTTATATAACAGACTTGGGTGACATGAATTTTGGCATCTGTAGGGAACCAGGAGCAAATTTCACACAGATAATGAAGAATGACTGCATATGAATACTGAGGAATAACTGTATATACTCTATGCTCTTGAAGTGTTTCACTACTGTAAATTAATTCAAAAATATTTTGAAGGCACCGCTTGGATTTAGATAGAGGAAATATGGCTACAATATCTATATCTAATTTTTTAACTCCATGACCTGATAAATTTCTTGAACCCCTCTGAGCCTTGCTCTATTGCCAGCATTGGAAACTTAGTTGTTCACTTCCTTAAAGCTATCACTCCACTGAAACAGAGGAGAGGGAGGGAGGACCCTTGTACCTAGAAAAGCAAATTGGACAGAGAGGGAAACAGTGCTAAAGGTACAGTGGAGTGTTCTAACACACGGAGTGATAGCAGCAGAACACTACTCATTTGGGGTTACAATTTTCTTACTGAAATAAGATGAAGAGTGTAACATAGTGAAAAACTTTATAGTCTAGGGGTCAGTGCAGATACCATAGATACTTTAGTTAAGACAGAAAAGCTACTTCCCACCTATGTATTCAGAAATAGGACTTTCTATTGCACCCTGTAAATTGTTCAGAAAAAGGAACAAAGGAAAGTTCTGTCTACTAATCCAAACTTTAACATGACAAATGGAAGTAGAAAGGACTCTAAAAGACACCTCAGAACATTGTTGGAAGGTAAAACAATAGTAATTTCTGGAAAACTGTTATGCAAAATATGAAATATAAAACTGTATCATTTTGAATTACATAATTAAACACCTTGATATCACCTCACTCATTCCATTATAATATATTATTTTACAAAATTGATTATTGGAGAATATTATATAATTCGACATTTTAATTAATTGAGATTGCCTTCCTTATCCCATTAATTCTGATCAGTGAATTAAATTTGTGACCTTTTCTGATGATTCCAAAATATTGTTTGCTCTGATAAAAAGTGCCAAAAATTTATTTCTTTATAGATTTAACTCTGCTAACAAGACAACCTGCAAAGTATACAGAGATTTAGAATAATTTACTTTGTGTTAAGATTCTACCGTTGATCGGCATAGTCATTTATATTCTCTACAACCAGTGCTTATTCATTTCCCCAAATATTTCCTTATTTCTATTTTTAATTGAAGATTTACAATTTCCTGAGAAGGATATAGAATTCTGCAAAGAACAAATAATGCCCAAACTATCATATATTCATTTGATGCCAACTACTTCCGAACCAAGCTATTCATCAGAGCTGGCACAGGATGGATGACTATGACAAAAAGTACAACTTTCATGAAGACTTCCTTTGCAACTAATTATATACTCCAAAAGATAACAGGAGATGGAGTATAGAAAGAAAAAAAAATCATGAACAATCCATTCATTGAGAATGTGGGCTCAAGTATTCAAAATGTTGATCTGAAAATGTGAATATCATAACAAGAGCCATTCGACACTCACAAGTGAAATATTTAACAGCTTGTGTCTTTCAAGGTCAGGAAATAGAGATAGAATATCTTCATGTGCGTGAGTTTCAACATATGATTATAATTTAATTTGTCAGCATATTTAATTTGTTATTATTAATTTTATTCAACAAAGAATGTGCCATTTTTCCTAGAGCTAACATCCTTTTCAGAATTTCTTTGCAATAATTCCTTTATTTTGTGGAAATCAGAAAGTCAGTTACACTTTACCATCTGGTTCAAACCTTGACTTTCTTAATAAAAAAGAGAAAACTAAATTCTGGAACTACAAACAACCTTGAATGAGTGTATGAACATGATCCAAGACGAGAGAGTATCGTTAGTCCTAAATGAGAAAGAGAAGCAGAGATTGAAAACCATTGCTTTGGTAGAAGTAATTTGAGAAGGTGATCCTATATTCAGCCTTACTGCTAAAGCACAGGAGGAAACTAGGCAGATGGAAGAAGAAGGAAGCTTGTTATTTCATGCCTCCTTGCATGCACCAGCATTCATCCCTACACCGGGGTGGACGTGTCAACTCCTGTGGCATCAAAAACAGGAATAACGAAGCACAACAGTTATCTCTTTAGGAACTCTTGTTTCGGGTAATTTCCCTTGTCAGTTGCAATTTTAATCAGTGCCAGCCCAAGACATCCACAAACAACAACCAAACATACCAGCTTTCAGTCTTTGCCTTTTATCATGGGAAAGAGAAGTGCCTGTCCTTGATTAGTATCATATTTCTAAATTTGATCACAGGGTGATCTCACTGTTCACAAAAGGGGCTTAACTTTGGAAGTTTGGAGATTTGTTACGTTAATGGAAAATAAGGCAGGAAAAGAAACTTCCCCTTACTAGAAGTTGGGGACAACTGTGAGATAATACATTTTCATCAGGAAAATCAAATAGGAGACAGGTGTTAGAATTATTTGAGGGTTTACAATAACTGTGATTAATGCTTTTAAGAACTCCATTGGGGAAAAAAAGGAAGTCTGATAAAAATGTATGGACAACTAGTGAATTTAGCAGCATGATAGAAACACTTAAAGCACATGTAATTGGAACCCCACAGAAAGAGTAAGAGAATAATGAGCAGTATAAATATGTGAGGAGCTGAGAGTTGCACATTTCTCAAAACTAAAGAGACTTTAGACCACAGATTAAGGAAGATTTGAAAGCACCAGCACTAATACCAAAAACAAACAAACAAACAATCAGGCACATAATATTCAAATAAACAAAAGCCAAAAATAAAAATTCAAATCTTTAAGGCAGATACAAAAAAAATGAACTATGAATGCACTCGGGATAATAGATGAGTCTCAGATCCACTGTGCCAAGTGAGAAAGACGTATTGTGAGAAGACTTTTAAATGACATAGTGAAATCTATGCAAAACAATAAAAAATTTGTTAATAGTTTCCAGAGGCTGGGGTGGATGAAAATGTTTAAGGAGGGGCACTGACGTATTTTGGTGTGAAATAAAACATAATTTTAGTGGTTGTTGTTTGACAGTTTGTACTTTTCAGAACAGGCAGAATTGTGCAGTAGAGTAGGTGATTATTACTGTAAGTTAATTATGCCTTTTAAAAAACCTATAGAAATATAGAAAACTCTAAGGGAAAAGTGGTGAGTGGAGGCAGTAAAATTTGAATTGAATCTTTAAAATGTGATATGACAAATATGTGACATGGAAAAGCCTGATTTAATAAAATTAAAACATATGTATGGGTGCTATATTGGATGTTTAATAGTAATCTCTATTCCTTTGTACTTAACCCTGACTATCGGCAACTCAGTAATAATCAAGAAATTCTTACTTGGGATCATAAAGACTCATACCATTTATTTTTCAACTAAGGAAAGTGAGATAAATTTTTAAATACTCAACACTAGTGGAGAACTGGAGGTGACAGTCTACCTGAAAATTTTTGACTCCATAATGTCTGAAGTAGCTAGAATTAAACCCAAAGGCCTTTCTCCTTTACTTCATGATAGATTCCAAAATCCCAGACACCTCTTTCTTTTCCTGTATTTGCCACCCACCACTTTAGGAATGCTATTTTTGCAATTCTAATGCTGAAGTGTCTAGGAAATCTTCATAGCAAGCAGTAATGCTTGTCACTTTTGATACTCATGTTTCTGGCACACTTTCATATAATTAGCAATATAAATGCAGATTTTGATAGATTCTTCAGCTAAAAATCACTAGAGTTTAGCATACTATCAATAGAAAGTAGAGATTTTACCTTGTAAAGCATGGGACATTCACATCGTAACTTCCAACTTACCCTTTCAATCAGACATTGGAAAAAAAATAATGAGTAACATAGAAGCAGTAGTTTGAAAGGAGCAGGGAGAAGTCCATGCCATGACAATGCGTTCTAAACAGTAGCCCGGACTCTGTTCTCTGGAGAAAGAGAACTTTCTGTGAATAGGAAGTTTCATTTCAGTGTTTTTAGTTGCTTTCATATTAAAAGACAGTTTCATATTCATTCTGAGGTCCTATTTTTGCTTCCTCTCCTGTGTCTATGTGTCCTAAGAATGTAGGCTGCTCTTCGGATATTCATTTTGATCTTAACAGTTATCTAATTGGCTATCTCAGAACCTGGCTTCTTCCCTTTAATTTGAAAGTCAGAACAGTTTAAAAAACCAGATACATTTTGGTTCAATTTGTACCATGGCCATTGTGACCTTCATTAAATTTGAAATACTTTTAAAAAGTTTTTAATATCTTTCAAATTAGCCGTGAGAATTTACTCAAGTAAGGATGTCATCAACTAACAGAAAGTGTGCTCTGCAGATGTTATTTCTCTCTGATCCCTTGCTTTAGATTTCTTCATGTCAGACAGATCGATCTTGGTATTTCTGGTGCTATGCTTCTGCATCTTCTGTGTGCTTCCCTAGAACATTCTGTATTTCTCAAAACTGCACTGTGAGTCATGGGATCTGACTGTATTTGGCTACTTTGCCCTTTCAATGTATGTTAGGGTTCCCCAGTTGGAAGGGGAGGTCACTGGTAGGAGATTAGATGGGAATGAGGTCAAGGTATGTCCCTCAGCACATACCTTGACAAGTTACAGGGCATTTGTTGTTTCTAACAAAGTTCTATTGGGTGACTCTTTGCAGAATTTTTGTGTTTTATCTCCACAGGTCAGTAACAGTTTCTTCTTCTTTCCTTTCAACCCAGAGGTGGTAGCTCTGTTCTAAGTAGTTTCAAAATAATGCACAATGTCTTTATTGTTGTGATTTTTAATCTTGTTTATATTTTAAAATTTTGAAACCAAACAAACAAACAAAAAAAAGGACTGAAAACAATGGTACAGAATCTCAAATCAACTAAAAGGAGTTTAGCAATGGTTTCTATGTTGTGTACTGTTATCTTCAAAGTAGTTACTCAGATTGCAAGACATAGACATGAAAAACAGTTTGAACAATGAGAGCACAAACCATTCCTTTGATAAACTAACGAATACTAGTATTATTATTATCTATCTTGTATCTTCTCTCCTTCCCCCTATCCCAGTTGTTCTTTCCTTTTGGGCAGTTTCTTCTCCTTCACAAAATCTATTGTACATTTTCGGTCTTATTTACTCTTTCAGTTTTTTATACTAGAGAGACAATACAATGTTTTCACATGTGAGTCTCATTTATTTCACCTATGAGTATGGTCTCAAGTTGCATCCATTTATCTATAAAAGTCTCAAGTTTGTCCTTCTTTATAGCTGAGTAGTACCCCGTTGTATAAAAATACCACATCTTTTTATCCATTCAGCAGTTGATGGGCATTTGGGTTGTTTCCAAGATTTAGTTATTACAAATTGTTCTCCTATAAACATGGGTGCACATATATTGCTGTGGTATGATGCTTTCAGTTCTTCTGGGAAAATACCCAGCAGGGAAATAGGTGGGTCTAATGGAACTTCCAAACCTAGCTTTTTGAGGAATCTCCACACTGATTTCCATGATGGTTGCATCAGCCTACACTCCACCAACAGTAAAGAAGTGTTCCTTTCCCCCCACAGTTCTGCCAGTATTTGTTATTGGTTGATTTCTTGGTGATACCTATTCTTTCTGGAATGAGATGGAATCTCCGTGTTGTTTTAATTTACATTTCTTGACTGACCAGTATTATTGAACACTTTTTTCATGTATTTATTTGCTATTTGTACTTTCACCTGCGAAGTGTGTATTCATCTCAGATGCCCATTTTTGGATTGTGTCTTGAATTTGGGAAGTCTGATTTTTTTCAAATCTTTGTATGTTCTAGATAGAAGTCTTTTATCTGAGGAACAGTTGGATAACAGTTTATCCCATTCTATGGGTTGTCTTCAAAAGAAATCACCCACTGTTGGTGATTTCTTTTGATGTGCAAAAACTTTCTCTTTATTTTTATTTTTATTTTATTTATTTATTTATTTATTTTTTTGCTGCACCAGGGATTGAACTCACAACCTCCCGCCTGCCAGGACAGGCGCTTAAGGCACTGAGCCAAACTCCCGGCCCTGGTTTTTTGAGGCAGGGTCGCACTATGTAGCTCAGGCCAACCTTGCGCTCGCGTTGTAGCCCAAGCCGGCCTCGAACTCACAACGCTCCGCCTACCTCAGCCTCCCGAGTGCTGGGATTAAAGGCGTGCGCCACCACGCCCGGCTCGCAAAAACTTTCTAATAAGATGAGATCCCGGTTGTTGATTCTTCAAAGTACTTCCCATGAAGTTTGTTTTGTTCATGAAATTCTGCCTAGCCCTATATCTTCAAAATTTCTACTTACCTTCATTTCCACTAGATTCAGTGTTTCTGTTATAACATTTTGTCTCATTTTGATTTCAGGTTCATGCACAGTGATAGACATGTCTAGTTTTAGTCCTTGACATGTGGAAAGCCAATTTTCCCAGCACTATTTATTAAAGAGACTATCTTTTTTTCAGTGAACATTTTTAGCCTCTTTGTTAAAGATAAGGTGGCTGAATGTCTTTGTAGTTTTATCTTGTATCTGCATCTTCTAATCTGTCCCACGGATCCTCAGGTTTTTTGTTTGTTTGTTTTGTTTTTTGCCAGTACCATGCTGATTTTATCACAGTAGCTTCGTAGTATATCTTCAAATTGGGGATTGTGATACCTTGTGCCTTGCCTTTGCTGCAAAGGATTATGGCCATTTTCAAAATATTGATTCTTCCTGTGCATGGGCAAGTGATATCTTTTCATTTTACTAATATCTTCTTTGATTTCTTTTTTTATAGTGCTGTAAATTTCAATGTAGAAATCATTCATATCCTTTGTAAGATTGATTCCTAAGTATTACATTTTTTGGATACTATTGTGAAGGATGTGGTTTCCTTAATTTCTCATTCAGTGAGCTTGTTGTTTGTGTACAGGAATGCTATTGATTTTCAAGTGTTGACTTTGTATCCAGCTACAGTACTGAATTTGTTTATTAATTCTGGAAGCTTTTTGGTGGAGTTTTTGGAGTCTTCTATGTAGAGTATCATGTCATCTGAGAATAATGATAGTTTAACGTTGTTCTGTTTTGTCCTTATTCCTCTTATTTCTTTCACTTGGCTAATTGCTCTGACTAATGTTTCCAGAGCTATATTGAACAGGAGTGGTGACAGTGGACAACCTTGCCTTGTTCCTGATTTTAGAATGAAAGCTTTCAGTTTTTCCCCGTTTAGTATGATGTTGGCTGTTGTTGTGTCATAGATGACTTTTATCAGATTGAGGTAAAGACCATCTATTCCAATTTTCTGTAGGGTTTTTATCATGAATAAGTGCTGTACTTTATCAACAGCATTTTCTGAATCTATTGAGATGACCATTTGATTTTTGGTTTTGGCTCTGTTCATATGATATATTACATTATGGGTTTGCATATATTGAACTATCCCTGCATTCCTAGGATGAATCCCACTTGGTCATGCTGTATAATCTTCTTGATGATTTAATGCATTCTGTTTGCTATTATTTTATTGAGGATTTTTGCATCTATGTCCATTAGACAGATTGGCCTGCAGTTCTCTTTACTCATTGGGTCTTTGTATGGTTTAGGTATCAGAATAATACTTGCTACCAGGAATGAATTCAGGGGAATTCCTTCCCTTTCCATTGTTAGAGTTCGAGGAGTATTGGTATTAAATCTCTAAATTTCTTATAGAATTCAGTCATGTATCCATCAGGACCCAAGCTTTTCTTTGTTGATAAATTATTAATTATGCTTTTTATTTCATTAACTGATATTGGGTTATTCAATATTTTTTATATATTCTTGATTCAATTTTGATAATTCATATGTTTTTAGGAATCTGTCAATTTCTTTTATGTTTTTTATCATATAAGTCAAGATTTTCATAGCAGGCATTGATGATCTGAATTTCCACAGGATCTGTACTGATTTCACCCTTTTCATTCCTTATCATTTGAATTTGATTTTTTCTTTCATTTTTTGGATAAGGTTGGCTATAGGTTTATTGATCTTATTTACACTTTCAAAGAGTCAACTCTTCTATTCATTTATTCTTTGTATTGTTTCCTTAGTCTCAGTTGTGTTAATTTCTTCTCTAATCTTTCTAATTTGTTCCTTTCTATGGGCTTTGGGCTCGACTTGTTCTTCTTTTTCTAGAGGCTTCAGGTGTAGCACTAGATTGTTTATTTGTGGTCTTTCTGTTTTTCTGAGGTGAGAATTCACTGCTATAAATTTACCTCTTAGGACTGCTTTCACTGAATCCCACAGGTTTGTGTAAGTTGTATGTATTTTTGTCTGATTGTACATTTTGTTTAATTTCTGTAATTTCATCTGTGACCCATTGGTTGTTTAGGAAGGTGCTATTTTCTTTCCAGGTGTTTATGGAATCTTTTCAGATTCTATTGTTGTTAATTTCCAATTTTATTGCACTGTGGTCAGATAATATGCATAGGATAATTTCAATTCCTTTGTATTTGTTTAAGCATGTTCTATGGGCTAGTGTATGACCTACTTTACAGAATGTCCCATGTGTGGCTGAGAAGAATGTGTATTCTTGTGTTGTTGGGTGGAACAGTCTGTACATGTCTACTAAGTCCATTTGTTCACAGTTTGATTCAGTTCTGTTGTATCTTGGCTAATATTTTTGTTTTGCTCACCTATGCCTTTCTGACAATGAGGTATTAAAATTACCTGTTAAAGCTATATTATTGCTTCTATGCTTTTTCATGTCTATTAATATTTGGTTTATATAGTTGGGTACTCCTGTATTTGGTGTATATATATTTATGATTGTTTTCTCTTCCTCTTGAATTTTTCTCCTAACAAGAATGTAATGACCTTCTTTATCTCTTTTTATCATTCTTGTTTTGAAGTTCATATTGTCTGCAAACAGAATACCCTTGCTGTTTACTGAATTCTGGAGATTTGTTTTCCATTCTTTGACTTTTAGTCTATGATTTTTTTTAAGTTAATACATGTCTTGTATACAACATATTGTCAGATCTTGTTTCTTATCCATTCTGCCAGTCTGTTTCTTTGTATTGGTGAAATGAGGCCATTTACATTTATGGTAATAGCTGATATATATTGACTTGTCTTTGTCATGTTATTTTCCTGATCTTGGTTCCATATTTTTGCCCTCTGTTTAATTGCTTGTCCTTCTTGGTGATTTTTTTCCTGTTGTTGTTCTTGGAATTGTGGTCATTTTTGTCTGACTACAAAATCTTTAGGTACCCTTGGTAGTGTTGATTTGGTGGTCATGTATTTCTTCATTTGTTCTTTGTTGTGAAAGTATCTTATTTCTCCACTAACTTTGAAAGATTGTTTTGCAGAGAACAGCAGTCTGGGTTGGAAGTTTGCTTTCAGGACTTGAAATACTTCACTCCAAGCTCTTCTTGCCTTAAGAATTTTTGTTGAGAAGTCTGCCATCATTCTGAAAGGCTTACCTTTATAGGTGATCTGTTTCTTTTCTTTTACATCTTTTTATATTCTGTTCTTGTGGTGAATTTCTGGAATCTTAACTATTATAAGTCCATGTATACATTTATTTTGCTTATGACTATTTTGGCTTCTATATGACTAACTTACCTGTTAGTCAGATTCTTTTCCCATGCTTGGGAAATTTTCTGCTATTATTTTTGCAAATAGTTTTTTGGTCATTTTTGTTGGCCCCTACTTTTTCATTGACATCAATTATTCTTATATTGTTTTTCTTCACTTCATCTTGTAGCTGTTGAAGTGTTATTTCTTTTTCTTTCTTTTTTTTTGTTTTCATGAGGTATTTCCTTTTATGGTCACTAGCTGCAATTCTGTCTTCAAGGTCTGAAAGTCTGTCTTCAGTTTTGTTCAAGCTGTTTTGCCAGCTTTCAAGGAAATTTTGATTTCCTAGATATCTGCTTGAATTCATTTCATGCATTCTATTTCCTTCCCATATTGACCATTTATGATTTCATTTCTCTTCCTATCATCTATTTTCTTATCTATCTCTATTCTAGATGTGCTGAGCATTTCACTTAAAAATGTTGACATTTCTTTTTTATCTTGAGAGATTGCTTTTGATCTGATTTCCTTTATTGCCTTCTGGGTTTGGTTCTTTACTTCAGTTGCTATCATTTCAGAAATTTCACGTGTGTGTCTCCCATTTACTTCTATGTCAGTGACTCCTGACTTGTTTTGTGAAAGTCTGAAATTGCATTTTGCTTCTTCATTTTGTCATTTTCTGGGTTTCCTCAATGGCTGATACGATGGGAATGGTCGTCACTTCAGCTGCAGTTCACCTGGGTTCCCATTATGGCAGAAAGGCAATGGGAATCTTGTTCATATTTTTTATGCTAACACTTTTTAAAACCCTCTTTTTAATTCCTGTCTGATACAGATTCTGCATGATACATAGTTTTTATGGCTCCTGAATATCTCACAATGTTATTCCATAAATGTTCAAATAATTTTTCATTTACACTGTCAAGACCAGGTTCAAAAATACCTCCAAGAATCTACACAGAAGACAACCAAAACTAGAGAGAAAATGAGGTGCCAGCTGTAGACCAGTTTGTCACTTCTCCACCAGGTTCAGTGGAGGAAATGAGAATATAGATCAGGGTAATTAGTGAGGTATGTCTCCTTACATAAAATAAATGAACGTAAGCAAATTATTTCAAGTTCAATGTGTTTTTGGAAAATGAAAGATAACTTCACCGCAGTATAAATGAAGGATATGAAGATGGGAAGAAATCACTTATTGTGATGAAAGCCAAAATGATAGAAAATTAACACAGCTATTTCTGAGGTAATTTTCAGAATAAATTTAGTAATGAATAATTTCCACCTGCTAGGAGCGAGGGTGATGATTATATATTTAAGGGAGAAAAACTTGTTAAATATAACTGTGAGGATAATATTTCTTAAAATAATATTTATAACAGCATGTGTTACAGCCTTCCAACAGAAAATTTGCCAACAGGCCAGGAAGACGTATTGCATAAATACTTCTTAACAGTAAGCCTTTGGTGATCTTTGATAAATTGTCTCATTAACACCAGTAGAGAGTAACAGTATAGTTATTAAAAAACTACTGGTCAGGCATATTTAACACTTTATGCCAAATTAAAGGTAAAATAGGATTAAAACACCTTTAAATCATTTTAAATATTCCCAATCTGTTTTTATGAGATTAATTTATGTCATTTTATGTTACCAAATGTAACACTTTGTAGTTCAGATGATGCCCATAACTCAGATTAAAGTGAAATTGAGGACTATACATAGATAACTTGTAGCCATCTAATTCTTAACCTGAAAATGCTACAGATGTGGCTGTTTAGAAAAGTAACTCATTTGACACTTTTCATTGGTCTCTTCTTCAGATAAGTAAGTCAACAATAAACATTTAGAAACAACAACATTTTATTCTTTTAACTGTTTTATTGATACATAGTTGTCAAACATATTGATCACATCATCATAAGGAATTTCTACCAGTACATAATATATCTTAATTCTTTTTTCTCATTCCTCTCCCCTCCCTTTAATTCTTCTTCCCATCCACTTATTCAAAAGCTTGAACTAAATTGGACACTTAAGTTTAAATGTAGCATTGTTTAGCTTTTGTAAGGAGCCCAAAGGGTAAATAAGACAGATACTGGGAAGTAAGAACTTGTTCAAATAGGAAGGGAAACAAGGTATGGAGGAGGAGGAAGGAAGGCAGGAAAAAGGGATTGAAAAAGAGGAGAAAAATGACAATAGATATCTCCTTTCAAGGATGATTTTACTGATTAAAGACTACCATTTTGTAATAGGAGACTTTGGAATAGTTCATAGACTCAATGCATTGAGTACCCACACATGAGTTGTAGTTCCCACTTCAACAGAGAGTTTATATGAAAATGCATCATAATGGAGCTTAAGGTCAACTCTCAGCCAGAGTCCTCACCATGGTTATTTGGAACCAGTGTCTTTCAGTTTCCCCACAGCTTCATGTTTTCTGTATCTTTACTGTGGGAAGCACAACTGTCTGCCTCTTTTTCCACTAGGCTGTTGCCCTAAGGTTTTTCCTTCTAGTTTCCTATTTTATGTGGAGTCAATTACTACACGAATGGGAATAATAATAATGAATATTCTTATTCTTTATAAAGTGTTTTTTCAATTTTACTTAATACAGAAAAATGCTGTCATTCACATAATCTTCTTTACCAGTCATCCATATTAAAGTGCATGTGTGGTTCATGCCTATCTGGATATCTTTGTAATCACCAGAAAATCATGCAATGTTAATTAATGGATTTCCATTAAAGCACATACAGAGAAACTGTATGCATACAATGAAATACACAAATATATTTCACATATGCAAACCTGTAGAATAACAGACCGATTTGCAAGACCAAAGAATGTATATGTTATAATGTTTACAGAAAAACAAATAAATATTCAAAATAAATAAGAAAAAAATTAATTAATTGGGAACCCAAATAGAAGCTGTGGCATTTTCGATATGTGACTTATTTAACAGAATGGCTATCCCTGAAAAGGCAAACATAACTTCAGCTTCTATTATGGGGCAAGAATCTACTCATAGTTACTGTAAATTGTAGGGAAGGAAAGAAAGTCAGTTCAGGGATAAGACTAGGAGGAAATGCAGTATGATCTTTGGTGGAGAATCTCCGTTTTAGTTGTGATTCCTGATGAAACTTTGGGAGATCAGTATCCCCTATCCCTTCTAATTTTTTGCCCATAGAAAGTTAAACTTTCATAGGATACATGAGAGCATATTGAGTACTGGTGTTAGCCAGCTTAGTACATGAACCACAACAGATCTTCCTAATGTTCTGATGAGAAACTTCAAGTTTCAGGACAAAGAGATGTATAAAGTGGACATACACCAATACATTAGTTAAATAGTTATGATATAACATATCAGTTATTTGTTCCTTCTGAATATAAGTTTTCTTATCATAAGAATCTGCAAATAAATCCCTAATACCTAACACTCTGCTGCTTTATGAATTAATGACATTTCATATGCATTGAGCTTAGCACCTAAAATGGTCAAAATAAATTGGATTTCTCTCTTAATTTTTTTCACCAAAATACTTTAAAGTATTTTGCCTTTGGCGTTTTATTCTTCTCATCTTACTGTCTTAGTATTAGCACAAATTTTATTCTACTTGTTCTAGGAAGCCACCTCAAAGACCAACTCAACCTTAAAGCTCTTCTAGATTCCCTTATCTGGTTTCACCATCCACTGCTGTCATCAACACTTTCTTTGTACCTCTGGAGAGGGTATTACATGACAGTGGATTAGAGTTCTTTTTTAAAAACATTTTTTATTTTATCAAGGACTAAAATAAATTCTAGATATTTCACTAATATATTTGAGGATGTGGGACTTGATTTGACCATTGAAGAATAAGAATTATTTAGACTGATGATATAAATCTAACAGAACAGAAGCCAAGAAACAGTATTAAAAATAATCATCTTTTAAAGAAATGGGAAATTACAGTGGAGTGCTGATCATTTATATCAATAAACAATCATTAGCAATCATCAAGCAATTGTAATTTGCTATGAGCAAGATACTTCGTTAGGAATTAAATTGTTACTGATGTGTGTTTTTTTTTCTGAACATGTTTCTATGACATCAATTTTCTATTTTAATTCTAGTGAAAGAGGGCTTGCACTAATCTGTCTACATTCTCTCACTTTCTCTCCATTGCTATGAATTCTATCATGCTTACTAAACCCCTTCAAAAGCAAACACTAATTTCTATCCTATTTCAAATAATCTGTCCCCAACCAGAATAGAACCTTAACTATTTACACTGTGCTCAGATATGTATACCTCCAGGGTCCTATAATGATGTAACAAAACAATATATCAATCCAAAGAACCTGCATAATTTACTTTCTAAATATATTCTAAAATATTAATTTTATATTGAATCCTAGATACCTTACACAGTAGAATGATATATATATATATATATATATATATATATATATATGTCAGATACATATCTAATATATAAATATATATCTAATATCTAATACCTATTATATATTAGAGAGAGAGAGAGATAGATACAGGAGAGGGATAGTTGGGAGAGAGAGAGACAGGAAACATCTGAAAAATTCTGACGGAAAATTACACAGTTCAATTAGTTGCTTCATGCTTCTTTATAAACTTGGGTTACAAATCAACCTTCTTTAGCATGTAAGAACTCTTCATTGGAAAAATCTGGAAGTTTCTTTTTAGTTTGACCTACTGGCATATTAAGCTAAGGTATTTTAAGGTTAAACTTACCCTATCAGATCATCTGAAGATCGTATCGAAATATGGTTACATAGTAAGATCACTGTAGAGAGATGAAAACATGCAGATTAACTTATGGTGAGTCTGAGATCATGGGTTAAAGAATCCTGTGGATTTCTCTATGGGATCATGAATTTTGTGTCGAAGAACCATAAGCTGTTGCACCTGCAGCTCAGGATAAATTGGGTTAAGGTGCTCACAGTTCCATGTCTCACTACAGTGCTATGATATTCTTTTTTGAGTGACTCTTCTTTGTTTCTTTATTTTTACCTTTAAACCCATTTATTTTCTTTTCTCACTGGAGGGATGGAGTATAGGAATTCATTCACATTTAGCATCTGCTGTAAACCACTAAACTGCATTCTAAATTCCCCTATGCATTTTTTTAAATTAAATTTTTTGGTACAAGTTAGATATACATAATGATCATATTCATTATAGGAAATTTATACCTGTACATGACATATCTTGATTCCTCTTTTCTTCCCATTCCCCTCCTCTTTCTTTCACCTCTCCACCCTTCCTTATCTAAAAAAGCTTTGCTTCTATTTTACCTTTTTTTCTGTTTTTTCTTTTTCCTCCCTTCCATTCCTAATTTCTGTTCCATTTAAACACCTTCTTCCTATTTCACCATGCCTATTTTATGTTTTGCTCCTTATTTACACTTTCAGTTTCTCAGAATGTAAGAGCACAATTATACACATACAGACAATTATATGATCAGTAAAGGCACAGTTATAGAATGACAGAATTACAGACATGTTATAACAAGTTAAAATCAAATAATAGCCTCTGATGTGCTCCTGCTGCCTGTCACATAAGCACCCTGCTAAATTCAACCTTGACTGTCGAGGTCCAGCTGCCCTTCTTCTGATAATGCAATGGGATAATTTGACTACTCTCAACTTGTGTTTCTGTTAGTTAAAAGAATATATTGCTTCCACCTGGCTTCAAGGACTTTGGTTGGGATGAAATAACCCAGTTAAGGACACTTTCAACTCTGCTTGCTCCACTTGAAACTCCTCCCCTCATCCCCAGGATGTTCCTATGTATGATAAACAATTCCTTTTAAGCAAATGTATTTAGAATTAGTTTGCCTGACAATATATGGCTTAATTCGATTCAAGTAACCAATCATGTAATAACCTGCCATGTACCCTGTACCTCCTGTTTGCACACTGTATTTAAACTGTACTGAAACTGGATCCTTGCTAGTGATTTGAACACTGCTAATTGTCTCCCAGCCCACTGGCGTTATGATCAAATAAAGTTGCCTTGTAGATTCCTCAGTGCAAAGAGACTTCCATCCAGTTTGACACTGGTTTTTCTGCAACAACACCAGAGAGAGAATGCGATATATACATGAGTGTCCAATTTATTTCACTTAAAATATGTCTTGAGGTGCATCTATTTACCTAGAAATGTCTCAACTTTATCCTTCTTTATGACTGAATAGTATTTCCTTGTATAAAAAAAAACACATATTTATCCATTCATGGCTTGATGAGCATTTGGCCTGTTTCCAAGTGTGTTGGCTAATTTTCTTTTGCAGATGAGACAAAATACCCAACACCCAAAGTTAGGGAAGGTTTATTTAGCTCACAATTTGTGGAGGTTTCAGTCCATAATCAGCTGGCTCCTAGGCAGGGTGCCATGGTGAGGGGCAACAATTCAAGGCAGCATAAGACAGCAGAAGCAGCAAGAGCAAAAATAGGGAGAAGCAAGCCTCCTTTTCTCCCTTATATTTTAAGTGCTCTACCCACCCCCAGATGGGTGTTGCACTCACACCATCTGCATGTTCTCCTCCTGCACAAGCTCAGGATGTTTACAAAGTGAGGCTCCTGGTCCCGGACTAAGTCACTTAATTAAGCTTCTAAACTTCTCAAGTTGACACAATGAATATCCTAGAGTGGTAAAATCATGTCCTCTATACCCCAAGACATAGAACTGCTAAATTACTTAGTTAAGCTTCTAGAATTCTCAAGTTGACACAATGTATCAATCCCTATACCAACATTTAGCTATTATAAACTGTGCAGTCATAAACATAGTTCTGGATGCTTTTAAGAAGCAAAATAGCTGGTTCAAATGGGACCTTATAGTTTTTACAAAACCTATACACTAATTTTGACATTGTTTGCACCACCAATACTGAAGAAGGGTTTCTTTTTTCTCACAGCCCTACCAACATTTTTTATTGGTTGATTTCCTGATAGCAGCTACTGTTTCTGGAGTGAAATGGAATCTGAGTACTGTTTTAATTTTAATCTCTTGAATGACTGATGATGTTGGGAATTTTTTTCATATATTGATTTGCCATTCATATTTTTTCATCTGAGAAATAGATATTCACCTCAGATGAATGTTTTTGTGTTGACCTTTAAATTTGGGTTTCTTAGAATTTTTGTATCTTCTTGATCCAGTTTTGGTAATTCATATGTATCTAGGAATCTATCCATTGTCTTCTGTGTTTTCCCTTTCAGTAGAATAAAGTTCATCAAAGTAGATATTGAGGATCTTCTGGATTTCTGTGATTTCAACCTTTTCATTCCTTATTGCATCGATTTGGATCTTTTGTTTCCTTTTTTTGACTAAAGGCTTCTCAATTTTATTTAACCTTTCAAAGAATCAACTGTTTCACTGATTCTTTGTATTGTTTTCTTAGTCTTCACTGCATAAATTTCTGCTCTGATTTTTATAATTTCCTCCCTCATATGAGCTTGACAGGTTCTTCTTTTGCTAAAAGTTTGAGGTTCAACATTAGTTGTTTATTTTAGTTCACTCTGTTTTTCTGATGTGAGAGTTCACTGCTATAAACTTCCATCATAGGGGTGCTTTTGTTGTGTCCTGTAAGTGCTGATATGTCGCACTGGCATTATCATTTGATTGAACACGCTGTTTAGTTTCAGCTTTAATTTCACCCATGACTCATTGATTGTTCAGGAGGGTGCTAATTTCTATAAATTCATGGAGTTTTTGTAGTTTCTTATGCCATTGATTTCCAATTTCATTGCACTATGATCTGATAATACAAATGGAATAATTTCACTTCCATTACATTTACTTATGCCTAGTCTATGAGCTAGTACATGGTCTGTTTTGGAGAATGGCCCATGAGCAGCTGAGAAGAAAGTGTAGTCTGTTGTTTTGTGGCAGATCACTCTGTAGATATCTATCAATACCACTTGTTCGCAGATTTGGTTCAGTTCTGGTATTTCTTTGTTGACTTTTTTGTCTAGTTGATCTGTCCATTTGTGACAGTGGTATTTGGCATCCCCAATTACAATTATGTTAATGATTATTTGACTTTTTATGCCTGTTAATATCATTTCATACAGTTGGATGCTCCAGTGTTTGATGAATATATATTTATGATTGTTATCTCTTCTTGGAGTTTTCTCTTAACAAGAAGCAGTGATCTTTTTTGTCTGTTTTGATCAGGCTTGACTTAAAGTTCACATTGTTTGCAAATAGAATAGCTACCCTTGTTTTTTGTGGGTTCCTAATGCAGGAAGCATTGTTCTTCATCCTTTGACTTTCACCTTTTGATTTGACAGAGTACGAATTTACTTCTTAGTTAAATGTAATTTTTGTGTGCCGCATATTGTTGGATCTTATTTCTTGATCCATTCTGCCAATCCATTTCTTTTGATTAGTGAATTGAGATCATTTTCATTGATGGTTATAATGGATATGAATTGACTTATCTTTGTCATTTTATTTTCCTGTTGCTGATTTCCTGTCTTTCCCTTCTGTCTTTGCTTGCCCTGACTGTTGGATTCTTTCTATTGGCTTTGGGATTGCAGTCTTCCTTATCTCTTTCTAAAATCTCCTACAGAGCACTTTGGAGAGCTGGTTTGGAGATCATGAATTTCTTGTTATTCTTTGTTTTGGAAGTATCTTATTTCTCCATTGATTTTGAAAGATAGTTTTGCAGGGTGCATCATTCAGGGTTGGATTCTTTTTTTTTCAGGACCTGAAATATTTCACTCAAAGCTCTCCTTGACTTAAGGAATTGTGTCAGGAAGTCTGTTGTGATTCTGATGGGCTTTCCTTTGTAAGTGATTTTTTTTTTCTTTAGCCAGTTTTAGTATTCGGTTCTTGTGTTAAATTTCTGAAATCATTATTATTATGTCCCTTGGTCTAGACTTATTTTGATCATGTCTAATTGTATTTCTAAGGCCTCACTTATCTGTATATCAAATTGTTTTTCCATGCTTGGGAACTTTTCTGCCATTACTTCTGTGAGCAGGTATTTTTATGCTGTTTGTGTTGTCTCCTACTTTTTCGATGACTGATCAATCTTATGTTCTTTGAATTATGTTGCAGCTGTTTGATTGATTTATCATGTTTTCTTGCTTTTTTAAAGAAATCTCTCTTTTCATAATTTCTGACCCAAACCCTGTCTTCCAGATCTTATATTCTGTCCTTACCATGGATCAACTGGCTGCATATACTTTCAGTGGAATATTTTATCTCCTGGATGTCTGTTTGAATCTGTTTCATGGATTCAATTTTCTTCCTATGTTGGATACTTTTCCTATGTTTGGTATTCCAACATTTCCCTAAGTGCCTCTACTTTTTTTAACATGAGTCACTGAGCAAGTCCTTTGTTTTGATCATCTTTTTTTACTTGAGAGATTGTTTTGATATGACTTTTTCTACAGCCTCATTCATCTGCTTTTTACTTCTGCTACTACCATTTCAGAAAATTCAGATGGGTGGCTTCTGATTTCCTCTATCTCATTCTCCCCTGATCTTTTCCTGGATGGGCTTGTCAGTCTGTGGTTGCAGTTCTCTTCTGCACTTTGTCATTTTCTATTCTTTTATTTTTGTGTTAATCTTTATGAAATGCTACAGTAGTAGCTTTATCACTAGTATTGAGATTTCCCTAGGAAACTTCTATTCCTCAGAGGTGCTCTGTAGGTGTAGCTGGTTCGTGGCCTTTGTTTATGTCCCAAGATCCTACTTTCTCAATTTATTAGGGATGAGAAATGGCAACCTATTAGGCTCAGCACCTAGTCCTTTAGTACTGTAGTATGGTGATGATTATGACCTCAGACAATCATAGTATTGTATGAGGGAGAACAACTGATTACAAAATGTGTGACACCCTGATTAAGTAGTATGATTAAGAATAAACAATAACATCAAGCACAGGTTAGGAACTGACAAACTGTACAAATTATTAATTTGGTACCTTTAACCTTAGCAGCAAGACTTACAGTTTTTCAACAAAATCCAACATAAACCAGGAACTTGTATGCTGTGAGTTACCCTCCTCAGGGGAAATTTAATGGGGTGGGGAGCAGAAAGATAAATTAAAAGAAATGTAGTAGAAGCCAGGCTGAAGGACAAAAGATGATCACTCAAGATTTGGCAAACTGAGAAGATGACAGGAGAAAAAGAGTGAAGGAGTAAGCAAAAGAGTATTCAACCTAAATAGACAGACTAGAGACAATGTTTACTTACATGAAAAGAAAAAATATCAAGACAGACAACTGAGGAAAGAGAAAGAAACCGAATAAAACAAAACAAATAATTAAAGTGAAAACCTAAATAACCAATGAACAAAAAATAGATCTCATAGGTACCTTCAATTCTGTGGGAATGTCCAAATCAGAGTTCAAAACCTGTGCTTGGTAACTGCTGTCATGCCTGCAGTATGATTAGTGCTGGGTTCAAGGCTGATCTTGTCTTCTGGATGTGGGGACTGGGGCCAGTCTTCAGTCAGCAACTTTCTGGATGTCCCTCAGTTGCTTGCCTAAATTCCCTTACCCTGTTTTCCTCTTCATCACTTGTGCAGTTGCTGTGGTGCCCTCAGTCAGAGACAGCAGAGGCTGCTCTTAGTCCTGTGTACAGTCAGCCCCTCCTAGCACTTGAGAGCTTTCTCAGTTCCACATAGCTAGCATGCCTCGCTCCTCTCACACTGCTGAGATTTGGAGGGGCAAGTATGGACTTTCCACTCATTTCCATGCTATGGTGTAAGGATGCTTAAATCAGGCACTACTGGGTGCAGGGCAGAAAGGATGGTGTTATTCTACTCACTACCTTCACTACAACCACTGCAGTCCATAACCTTGCTGTCCCTAGAAGTTTCTATAGTGCATGACAGAAAAAAAAAAAAAAAGGAAAAGAAAAAAAGAAACCTGGCAGGTCATTGGCAGGGAGCAGCTTCCTGGTTCCTCCCCCCTGTGTGTGCTGGTGAAATTTGCTCCCAGGCTGCAAGGTCCTCTGTTTGGAAGAAGACAAAAAAAGCAAAGGGCATCATATCCTAAATTTGTCCTGTGTAGCTTGGTTTGTCACACTGCTGCAGTACTTCGATTACTTTAGAAATTCCCAGAATGGCAGTTCCTGCTACATATGTATGTGGCTTTCCCACAAGCAGCTCTATGGACTGCTTCACCTTTTTATAAAGTCCTACACCTATGTTTTGTTTTATCTACAAGTCTCTTATTTCTGATGGATTTTGGCATCCAGGTGTATGTCTCTCTCTTTCTTCCAATTACCTTAATGTGTAGATGATTTTCTTTGAGTTACTCCAATGTGGCTTCTCTTCTATTCAGTCATGTTGAATCTTTGAATTTTTTTTCTAAAACATCCACACAAGCCACTCAGAAGATGTCTTCACTTGCCCTAATCTCAAAGAGTCAATGTCAGAGACTTGAGTTTACTTCTCTTGTAATATAATCCTTTAATACTTTGTCCACTTCAAAACCATTAAACACGGGTGACTGCCCATCAAACATGAGATGCTGAGATCAACTGAATAAGAATATGCTGTTATTACTTGCCTTTTATCTTTCATTATTCAGGTGCTTTCTACTCTCAATTTTCTATACTCATTTTTAAAAGAATGACTATTTTTTAAAAACAACATGGTTAATTCTTATTGTGCATCTCTGGTTCTTGCTGAGACTTGTTCAGTATATTCACTTCATTTCACATTCTTTATTGCCCTTCTTAGGCAATGCATTTTTATAAATTGAAGATTTATAAAATCTGTATCACACAAGCCTATCAGCTTTATTTTTTAAAGAACTCAGGTGATTGTGAGCTTTTTCAATAACAGACATTTTAAAATTAAGATATGAAATTATTTTAGACATAATGTCATTGCCCATTTGGTAGATTATAGTATTAGATAAACATAACTTTCATATGCACAGGGAAACCAAAAACTGTGTGATTCACTTTAATGTTGTAAAGAATAATTTATATATTTAGCTTATTAGTAAAGTGGCTAGTCAGTAAATGGGTGTGAGGTAGAGTGGGGTGACAAGCCACACTGATAAAAGTGAAGAATACACAGTAAACTAAGACTTTAGACAGTGTTATGGTTTACGTTCCTGTGGCCCTGCCAAGTGTCATGTAATCATGGACACAGCTGAATCTAGCATTTGTGATTGGTTTGTTGTCTGGCACTGGGATTGATCGTGTGAGTGTGGTGCCTGCCCAGTGGTGGAGCTGACATGCAATGTAAGGGCAGGAAGAAGGCGTGTCTTCTCTCTCTCATGCTTTGCTGTTTGTGGCTGCCATGAAATGTAGTCCCCCAGGCACACCACTGTGCCTTGCAGCCAGCTGAGTATGGACTGAAACCTCCAATATTGTAAGAAATAAACCTTTCCTTCCCTAATTTTGGGCATCAGGTATTTTGTGTCAGCAATGAGAGAAAAGTAACTTAGGCTGACAGAGACTGAATTTGCTCAGATAGCATGACATTCAGTCCACTCTTTACTAAAATCCTGAAGGGTGGTGCAACCAACCACTGCTAAGATCCCAAATGTCCAGAAAATTATAATGCAAATTAACCAGTTCCTTTTGAGATCCCAGTTTACTGTCAACACTGTGTGAAAGGACTACACTAGGGAACTTGAAGTTCGGTTGATCATTTTAAATTCAAAGAGTCACCTGTGATAGATGACAGTGAAAAGACTGAGTGAGTCCTGTGCCCTACTTGTCTATAAGTAATTCTAAATTGAAAAGTCATGCAGCCATCCCATTCAGATTCCCTCCTGGAAGTCCAGGAGCAATAATCCTTCTTATTTCCAATAAAACTTTCCTAACCTTCTTCTTTGGTTTGCAAGTTCATTCTTCAGTGTTTGTGGAACCACAGATCTGGAACAATGTGATATTCACTCTATTTCAGTGGGCTGGAACCATTGCAATATCTGTGAAGGGTATCTGTACTAGGATTTAGTGAGGTCTTCCAGAGACCCTTGCCATAGAGAGCAATTAGAAAAGCAGTAGAAAGTATATCATTTTTACCCCCATACCTGAAAAATTCTTTATATGAGAATCTTTGTATAAAGCGAGGGTAGCTGATAAGTTATCATGACAACCATACTTACACTGCAGCTTTGTGTAGAGAATGAGTGATGTAACACATGCTGCACCACCTAATTAAAGTTTAAATTTGGTCAGATTCCTTAAATAATCCCCAATTTCCTCATTTGCAAAATGGGTACACTGATATTGTCCAACTTTTAAATTGTGATCATCAGCTAATGCTATAGGAGAGATGTATGTCCCAGCCTATTAGATGTCATATGTTTATATCCCCTGAAGTTAAAGAATGAACTCTAAAGGACAAAGGAGGTCAAGAGTAGGAAATGCTTATTGGGAAATAGGACTGAAGAATAAGAATGGCTCCTGAGAGAAAGGAGGAGTCCTAAGTGGGATGACCCCAGTATCATCTCTCCTCATCTCTTTAAGAATGTTTTATAGGTCAAAGTCACAAGGTGCCTACAACAAGGGTCAAACTATATTCAAGCAAAAAATTACATGTAGAGTCACTTAACTAATATTGATCCAATAGGCAAGCAGGTTGTGTAGCAAGGGCATACGGATGATATCATCAATCTTGGTTGATAATCTATAGTCTTAGCTTTGTCTTTAGTCTTAGTCTTAGTAGTTTTGGTCTTGGTCTTAGTTTTAGTCTTAGTCTTAGTCTTAGTTTTAGTGTTAGTCTTAGTCTTAGCAGTTTTGGTCTTGGTCTTGGTCTTGGTCTTGGTCTTGGTCTTGGTCTTGGTCTTGGTCTTAGTTTTAGTCTTGGTCTCTTAGTCTTAGTCTTAGTTTTATTCTTATTTTTACTGGGTGAGAGGGTACTTTAGTAAGATAATGGTTTATTTTTATGGGAAATTCCAAAAGGGTGGTAAAAACACAGTATAATCTTATATTTCCACTCATCCCTTAGGGAAGTAAGTAAATCTGGCCATTGAGATTTTAATCTCAAGACCTTATCTTCTTCACACTTGCTTCCAGCTACAATTCTGACCACCGCCTTTCATTAACTTCCTTGAGAGCCCAGTGCCTTTCTGACTGTATATTAATTTTAATCCAACTTAGCTGTCTATAATACTAAGACTATATTTGTAAAACATCTTAACATTATGTTAGTGTTCTGTTTTCAAATTTGTTTGATTCAGAAACAAAAAAGACTTCACATTTTTATAGCCCTATATTTTAAACCATTTATCCTGAAAATGTTATAATTATGTTCTGAACTCTCTTAGTTACTTTTTACTCATTGCTGAGACAGAACACCTGACGCCCAAAATTAGGGAAGGAAAGGTTTATTTCCTACAGGTCTCAGGAGTTTCCGTCCATACTCAGCTGGGTCCAAGGCAGCATGGCAGGACAGGGCAGCCATACATGGCAGCCACCAAACAACAAGGTGCACCGGAGACAGAGAGAGGGCCAGAACCTTCCTCTCACCCTTCACTGTATGTCCGTTCCACCATGGGCTGGTGCAGCATTCACATCACCAAACCTAGTACTAGACAACAAACCAATCACAAAGGCCAGACTCAGCCCCAACCAAATTACATGAGATTTTGGGGGGACACAGGACCGACCACACTGTAACATGAACCTTTTGAAGGACCTGCACACGTGGATCCTCTTGTTTTTTCCAATATGGAAAGGCTTATTTATTTATTTATTTATTCATGTACCAGGAATAGAACTCAGGACCTTGCACTTGCCAGGCAGGCACTTCTGCCACTGAGCTACAGCCCTGGCCCAGGCCAATTATATGGAAAAATTTTTCTACACCTTCAAATTTTGTTAGATACTACAGATTTCATGTTAACTTTATTCCATAATTTTAGTTATATACTTTTCTTTCTCTACAAATTGACCTCCATTGTTATCTTCACTTTTTGGCTTGCTTTCAGGCCCTAATGTTTCAGTCACTGTGCAGTCTAGTCTGTCCTTCATGTATGCATGCATGTATGTATGTATTTTTTTTGCACTGAGTTTGAACCAAGGACCTTCATACTGAGTTACATCCAAGCTGTTTTTATTTTTTATTTTGAAGCACGGTCTCACTAAGCTTCCTAGAATGGGTTCAGATTTGTAGTGTTTCCATCTCAGCCCACCAGAGTGCTGGAATTCCAAGTGTATGCCACCATGCCCAGCTCCTACTCTCTCATTTGCCCTGTTTTTCAGGTGTATTGCAAGCACCTAGACTCTGAGATAATTCTCTAGCAATACAGGTGTTCCTGGGGTCTCTGTTCATGCTTCTCTTTCTTGAAAATAGAACAGTGTAGCTTAACAGGAGAAAAAAAAAAAAAAAAAGCTTACCTGACCTAAAGTCATTAGCTTTTTGACTGACCTTCAGTTTTTAGAACAATGATTTCCATCTTTCTTGGCACAAACTGAACTAGATTTATTCTGTACCCTGATAAGAATCTGAAGAATTTTCTTCTCAAAATGGATTGATTCAATATTAGTGTGATAGATGTAACTCAGTGCAGGAAATGAGATTGTTCAATGCAAGATGTGTATGCTAGCTGTTAAGAGGTCTCTACTCAGTGATTTTTTTGAAAGTCTGTAAAACTTCAGGGTAGCCCTTAGATGGATGAGAATGGGACAGAGTGAAAGGATAGTCTTTCTACTATGAGAAGACAATACTATTTTGTAGGATAGCACTTGAGCATTATCCAGAGCATTTATTAAATACTTATGGCTTGTAGATCTTGTTTTAGCACCTAAAGCAATGACAAAAGTGTAAAATGTGAGATGAATGAAGATTATTTAAATGACTGCCAAGGATAGTGGTAACTAAACATAAAGAATTTTTTTGCTTTGTGATGTGGTTTCAAAAACTAAAACCTCAATGTAAAATGCCCACTCTACTCCATTTGGTCATGTACCTATTTTTGAGCAACAGGTGCAATTATTGAAATATATTTCTCCCATTAAAGAATTTTCCCTTTCACAAAACACATAATATTGAAAGGAGTAGCATAATTTTTATACTATTTAGCAGGTCATCCTCATCTGTGAATCAGTTAGTCCTGAGCACTGTAATTCAATAGTCAGCTGAAAAGAGGTAAAAACTGGAGGGAAGAAAAGAAAGTATAAAAAGCTTTGCCTTAATTACACTCTTGCTGCTGGGACAAAATATCTAACACCCACAATTTAAAGAAGGGGAGGTTTATTTTGACTCATGGCTTTTAGAGGATTTAGTCTGTAGTCACTTGGCTCCAAGGCAGAAAGAGCATGTTGAAAGAATCTCCTATAGGAAAACTGCTTGTGTCATGGTGGTCAGGAAGCAGAGAGAGAAGAGAAGGGCCAGGAAGGAAGGCAATATAAAGGTCTTCTCCTTTTAATTGTAGGTATTTCTTTTCTAGTGGCAAGAAAGTGAGGAAGACACTGATTTTTTCTACTTAAGAGTTAAGATTGATAAGTCTGAGTCCTAATGCAAAGTTAACTCTGACAAATGATTAGAGTTTTTGTAAGGATCCAGTCAGGAAACAGAATACACACAATATTTTAAGTGACGATTTTAAATATAAAGCATTTTTAACTAGGTACATTATTGTCAATTAGATGACAGAAAAAGGTACAACAAGTCACCCAGGTATTAAGGAGGGAACATCTTCTAGGAGCAGCATTATTATTAAAACATAATTGCTTAGAGGAAGCTGAGACTCAGCACACTGAGGATGGCTTGCTTCTCAGCTGGAGCTGGTGTCTCTGAGCTTGAAGGATGAGCATTATGAGGCTGGGACCCCAATATCTGAGGAGCAGATGGATGTTGAGTGGCTACCAATAGTCTCAGAGTTTTCAGGAGCCTCTTCATAGGGCAGGGACTCAGCCTCTGATCAGGAGATTCTGGCTTGCTGATACTCGTGACTCTGAAGGGAGCACAAATAAGCTGGATCACTAAGTGTTGGAAAACTGTAAACCAAATTAATCTCCTGTCAAGGAGAGGAGTTGCTGCTGTGGCATTGAAGCCTCGCTTGATACCATTGACAGACAAATAGGAAAAAAAAAAAAAAAAAAAGAATTCCCATTTGTGTTTCAGCCTTGAGCTTCTCTCTACCTCCCCCTGCTGGTAGAGCTTCACAGAGTCAACTGTCAAGATTGCGGAGTTCCAGGTGAGCAATTACAGTACAATGACCAGCTCTTATAATCAACTCACATGGGTCAGTTCCAGAGCTTTCCCACAGATCACCAGACTAGGACGTGATGCAGACACATGTCAGGATGTAAAAATGGTATGATTCTAACTAAAGTATAGTTTTCTTTTTTTATACTGGTAAGATCAAGTTTGCAGTCTGTTGTTCATTTTCAAAAATAAAATATTATTATTCACAGAGTCTGAATGAAATTCAAGTTGAACTCAAGGATTAGCCATCCGTATGTACAAGACATTAAAATCTGCATAGCTTATAGTAAATCCTGCATTTATTAACTATGAATCATAGTTAACTGTGCAGGGAGAAATACCTGTGAGAGAATATGTCGCATTAACACAATGAAAATCACTGTGATACAGAAGTCAGGGTTCATTTCAAAGGCATTCTGCACAGTAGATTTGTTTTTACTCACAGTTTTCTATTGAATTTCATTACCTTTGTGGTGCAAACTGCCTCAGAGTGAACAGTAGAGATGAAATGCTTTTTTGGTCTTTCATCAAACTCAGTGATTATTTTCTATACCTTATGGCAAACCTAAGAAATGCTCTCAAATTATCCCTTTTCCTGATTATGTCGAATTATTTTCAAATCCTTAAACAGCCTCTATCATTTTTTTTTTCCTTTTTGTTTGTACAACATTGAAACTAGGGATAAAAACAAGTCTTCCATCTGATAGATTAACACTAATCTGCTAATGTTATGGTTAACTGATATGTGAGAGGATGGATGGGTGGATGAATGGATGGGTAGATGGACAGACTGTTATAATGTGACCCCCCTTGTTGCCTGAGAGTACCCCCTTGTCCTGCTCCTGTAAGGACGTAATGCCCTGATACACACAAGTTGTACTTTCCCAAGTGCCGTGTTCCTGTTCTGTATTGCGCCACTCCCCAGAAACCTAGCCAGGGTTGAAAATTCCCCAACGAACGAAACCGTCCCCCACCCCAGGTGTTTGCGGTTGTACTGCTTAAAAGCGGTTTGTTTCCTCAGCTCGGCGGGCAGTCTTCCCTATGTATATGGGGACACTGCGTCGCCAGGCCCGCGCTAATAAAGAGCTCTAATTTTTCCAATTGTCCTTTAAATTGAGAGTTTTTGTTGGGATAGAGCGTCGGATACATCACAGACATGTGGGCAAATGGGTGCATGAATAAAAAAATGAATACTATGGGGCAATTTTTAAGACTGCCTGTGAAGTGCATGAATCTATCACAATTTTTCACTTACTAATTGAGAGATGATGCAATAATTTATGTATCAAGTTGAGTGGGACACAGGGTGCACAGACATTTGATAAAAATGCTCTGGATGTTTCTGTAGAGGAGTATTTTATTAACTTAATGTTTCAATTGGTGGAGTTAGTAAATCAGGTGACCCTCTCTTGTGGGTGGGACTCAACTGGTAGTTGAAAAAATCTGAAGAAACAAAAACATTGACCTTTCCCTGTGGAGAAAACAATTCTGTCTGTCTGCTTTCAAACTGGGATGTTAGCTTTTATCTGCTTTAAACTCCAGCTAAAACACTAGTTTTAAGTCTATCAGCCTTTGCAATGGCAATGATACTACAGTATTTTTTCTCCTAGTTCCTAGGACCTAAAATTGGAGCTATGCCATTAACTCTCTGGGTCTCCATAGTCTATGCAACTTTTATGTATGCCAATGCTTTGTTTCAAGATACATACTATGGTAACATTCTAATCTGCAGTTTCATTCTGCTGGTCTTGACACTGTACCCATAATCACATGAGCCAATTCCTTACAGAAATGTCTTCATATATAAAGAGATTTACATTTCTATCTGTACACATACAACATATTGGTTGCTTTTCTGGAGAGCTCGCACGAATACCAGTGGTGACTCAAACAAATGAAGAAAGGAAATGCAATAGAGGACCTTCTACCTTTTCAATTTGAACTTGCAATTTTTATGCTTCCTTTCTTCTTTGATGACACTGTTTTAATAATTACCACTTTTATTAGCTGCCACTTATTGTTCACAATCTGCCAACAATGTCCTATCCATTTTGTCTGTTGTATCTTTTTCATTGCTTTGGAAAAACTAAAGAAAAGCATCACTTTTTAAAAAGTGAATAATACGATACCTAAGCTTATATGACTAATAAAAGACAAACCTTATATTTAAATCCATGATTCTCTGATTTCAAAATTGCATTCTTAAACATTAATGGAACCAACGTTAAGCTCATTGGTCACCCTTACACAAACCTTTATTTTCTTTCTTAGTTTCTTACTTCTATATAAAAGAAAACTTAAATGTGGTATTTATTACCCTATCCAGTTTGAACAACCTGTAATTCCATTATCCTTGAACCAGAAGATAAAAGAACCACAACGTTCCACTCACAGCTGGAACCACAGTCAGACAGACCCTGTTTTAAGCACAACTTCAATGCTCATTTGAAACTTCACAGTGGTTGGAGTGAGTTGGTAAATCTTTAAGTCAGTTGAGATATGCTTTGACTTTGCTAAAGAATTTTGCTGACTATTTCTGAATGGTTGCTTTTGTCAGTTGTGCAGTACTAATGTAGCCAAAATGTGATGCTACAAATTAATTTGTGTTAGCCTCTCTCCACTCCCTTTCTGCATTTTCGTCCTTTCACAGATCTCTGGTTTGTTAATACGATTTTCATGCTCTCTGTTCTCCTTTCTTCATCTCCATCCCTCCCTACAGCCTCTGACTCCTGTAAACGGTATTTGTGATTCACTTTTTCTGTCCTGCATGCCCTAAGTACTAGTGCTTCTACCTGTTGTTCATCTCAGTTATTATTCCCTCTAGACTCCGAGAACAAATCGAGCAGACTTAACAGGTTTCTCAAAGTACAATACATAGACAGGTAAGATTCTTGTTATCAAGAACAGAAAGATTCTGTGTCCAGATAACTTTTGAGAAAAGTAAATTAAGTATGATTACATTATTTTCTTTTCTGCACAACTTCTCAGAGTCATTAATTCATTCAATTAATCAATGGTTGGATTATGTGAGAGATCTCACATTTTGCTGTATTCTGGAACCCTCTTTTCTCAGAGTTTCCTATAGGAATAAAGCTCCATATAATAAATTTTGGAAAATGGTAAACTAAAGTGTAACCAACATGTAGATAACTAAGAATATTTTGCTTTCCAGAGCCTGTATTTAGACAGACGATAACATTTTTACCTCATTGAATAAAGACCCGTAAGTATTCATGAAAGGCAGAAGTCGTAAGCCAAAATCCAGTTTAAAAAGAGTGAAGTAGCTCTTTCTTTCTTTCTTTCTTTCTTTCTTTCTTTCTTTCTTTCTTTCTTTCTTTCTTTCTTTCTTTCTTTCTTTTTTTGTTCTTTTTTGTACCAGGGATCAAACTCACAACCTTGCACCTACCAGGCAGCCACTTATGCCACTGAGATAAATCCCCAGTCTTATATTTTTTTGGAAACAGGGTCTCACTATGCAGTTCAGGCTGGCTTTGAGTTTACTTTATAGCCCAGGCTGGTCTCAGACTCACAAGGATCCTCCTGCCTCAGCCTCCTCAGTGCTGGAATTAAAGGTGTGCACCACCACGCCCAGCTAATAGAAGTAGCTCTTAAGTATTTTATCACAAGGTAAAAAGAAACACTAGACAAAAGTTCTGCACCTAAGTAAAAGTTTAAAATACTAAAGCAAACTGTTTATTTACTAATTCTCAAAAACTGATGCATTTAATTTAGTCTTTCAAAATAAAGGTTTATTAAACTTAGTGATACCATAAAAATATCAGAGTTCAAGCTCTAACATATGTCAAATCTCTGAACATTACAAGTAAGGTTATGATGGATAATCTGTTTCAAATATTATCTGTGCTTTATTTATACCATACAGCATAAGACCAGGGACTGCAGATAAAGAACATGAATTTTCTGTGTGTGTGTGTGTGTGTGTGTGTGTGTTTAAGACAAGGTTTCACTATGCAGTTCAGGCTGGCCTTGAGCTCACTTTGTAGCCCAGGCTGATCTTGAACTTGCAAGATTCCTTTGCCTCAGCCTCCCGATTGTTGGGATTACAGGTATGTGCCACCATGCCAGGCTCTAAGAATATGAATTTTTGATGTTGATATATTGTCGACTTCTTCTGTCTCATTGGACTAAATCATATTACTGCATTCCTATCTCCATTTATAAATGTCATTTTCATCATAGTTTCACCACAATTAAAAGCATTTTGAACTTTGTCAGTGTTAAATATCAAAAACCTCATGGTTTTAAAATATTTTCTGCTGTAGAATGTATTTAAGTAGATTCTTTGCTTCCTTTTCTATTATTTGTGGTTTTATGTTTTCATTTATTAGGTTCTAAGATCTATCTAGAATTTATTTTGGTTTTAGATGTGAGGTGATCCATTTTCCTTCAGACGGCTACCAAATTCACTTATTGTGACATGACAAGATCCTTAGACATCTTAGTCACTTTCCTCAATGCTGGGACAAAATACCTAGCACCTACAATTTTAAAAAGGAGAAGTTTGTTTTAAATCACAGTTTTAGAAGCCTTAGTCCATGCATGGTCATCTGACTTCAAGATGGAAATGTTTGGGGAGAGAAGCTGCTCACATTATGGCTGCCAGGAAGCAGCAAGAAAAGAGAGGGAGAGCAGCGAAGGGGAGGAGAGGTTATACTCTGCCAGGTCATGAATGCAATGACAAGCCTTTGATGATCTGACCCCAACACCTAACATTACATTCTGCTATAATGCCCCATGATACAATCACCTTCCCAAAGCATCTGTCCCCCAACAAGTGCATGAGAAATGTGGCAGTCGTTCTTAATACCATGTGTCAGGCTACCGCATAATACCATATTAGCTTCTCTAAACCTCAATGTACTTGAGGACATTATTTCTAGAATATTTAGTTCCACTGATTGATTTGTCTGTTCATACAGTGGTACTCTATGGTTTAATTATTTTATCATTGCATTGTACTTTAAGTATGAATTTTCAAATGACAATGGCTTTTTAAATGAATCTGAGAAACAAAACTTTATCTTAAGATTTTTACTTAGCTTGTATAAATTTTAGAACAACTCAGAGATGGTTGATGTATTTGGAATGTTGAATATTTTTATTAAAAAACATAATATACAAAGTAATTAAATTTTGCGACCTCCTATACAGTAATTCATCGAAATATAAGCATTATTTGAATTATGCATAAATATTTTACTAATTCATTTAAATTAGTTGTAATTCTATAAAAAGATAATGTAAATATTTGTACTAAAATTATTATTATTATAGTAGGGGTTAATGTTATCATAATATCTTTTTATTTTTTAATGTTATCATAGTATCTTAGTATTTTTTTAAACCAGATCTTATTAACATAATGTTTTAACCCTAATTATGAGTTATTTTACTAACATAACATTTTCCATGAGTATAAAATTATTCATATAGAAAAATAAGTGTAATAAAAAGAAAATTTTGGAAAATTTATGTTTGCAAAGCTAACGTCATTAGCAACAAAACAAATGATTTAAAATGTCTGAAAACAGTGGAAATTTGACTTAAAAAGAGTATGCAGCTAAAAACAGCAGTTTTGAGAGTTGCTATTAGATTTTAAACTTCATTCTATTTAATTATTAATAGCATAGAAAAAAGTAGAGCCAATTTAAATAAAAATGATTTATATTGTCTGCTTGTCTCAAATTAGAAACAAACTCTATTGTTGAGCCATAGTTTTAAAAAGTTTCTTGACATTCTGCAGAGTTGATGTGATCATTTGCTGATAGGCAAACTGGTAAGACTATCAGGAGTCTAAATACATTTTTTCTTTTTTGGGGTCTTGCTGTATGATGGCTA
>RJWM01008585.1:0-72110 GCA_004363535.1 Dasyprocta punctata | reverse complement strand
CAAATCTCTTTTTGCTGCTTTTAATAAAATGTAAGAAGAGAGAGATGCATGGAAGATTTGGAGTATAAAGTTTGGGTAGAGATGTAACACAGGCATATTACATTTTAAAAGATCAGTTTGGTTGCTATGTGAAAAAAAGACCAAATATATTGGGGGTGGAAAAGAGAGATCAGAAGTTCTAGAAGAGTGGTTTAGAAGAGAGCAACAATCACTTCAATCAAGCTGGTGGTATTGGATATGATGAAAGGTAATTAACCTGGAGTATCTGTTGAAAAAGCTAACATAATTGGCCACCATATCAAATATAAGTTTAAAAAAGAAGACAATGGTAAGTGCTAGGTCAGATTAAATTTAAATAATACGCTGGCATTTATGACATTGAAAATTTACCAAGAAGCAAACTTTGGGAGGGTGATAATACTTGCAGTGTAAGAAATTAAAAATGTCTGTGAGATATGCAAGTACAAATATTAAGCAAATATTTGGTTATATATATATATGCTTTAAATGAGAATATAATGCTGAAAACTTTAAAGCTAAGGGTTTGCTTGGTGGGAGGTTTACATAGGGAATGAATGTAGCTAGTAAAGAGGAGGAGTCTTTGGATTAAACTCAGCGATAGTCTAATATTTAGAGGTTGCAAAGAAGGTGAGAACCCAGCAGAGAAACTTTAAAAAGAAAAATAATTAAGGAAGAGATCCAGCAGAGTGTGTGGCTCGGCAGAGTGAGTGGGAGATGTGTTTTAAGAAGGAAGGAATATTTCAAAGGCTTTGTACTGAATGTTAATTGCTAGATTTGGTAAGGTGGAGGTCATTGTTTATCATACAAGCGTAGTAGTTTTTGGTGCTTTATTGAATGGCTACAGCCTGAAACACATGTATAAGTAAATAGGAAACTCTTCTGCTTCAAGCCATATGGGAGCAGCAAATACTAAAATACCTTTTGCATATTAATGTTTAAAATACCAGATGAAATATACAAAACAATTATTTTTAGAACATATTTTACAGGCAGTGTGGAGCTGTGATCTAAGAAGGTAAGAAAATATTGAGATCAGCCTTAAAATAAACTCTATGTTGTTTTCAGAAGTCTTTTAGGGTCTTGGGGTAAAAGAAGATAATTCAAGCAGTTTAAGACTATTTCACTGAGAGAAACATCTGAATCGAGAGAAAACAGATCTGAGTTTAAACGGTAGGAGGTAGGAGAAAACTGGAATTAGTGCTGCTGAATGCTAAGCAGAGGGAAATGTGCATAAAACACTTCCAGTAGTCTGGTTAGGGGTCCTTTTGAGATTTGCCAAATAAGACAGCAAATATATGCAGAATAGAGTACATGAGTCTAGGCAGACAACAATAATTAGGAAAGAAAAACTGCCAAAGAGATGCAAAATAAAAACTAAATCATATGCACATTTAGGAAAAGAAGATTTATAACCCAAGAAAGTGGAAAGACCTTGTAGAATGCTTCAGGAAATCATTCTAGACTCCAGAAATGCCACTGTATAACTGCAGGGACAAACCAGTTCTAGAATAAAAGTGCTCTAAAAATGAGTCAACTGAGTTTAAAAATAAGAGTTAATTGATAGGCTAGAGCAAATCTGTAAGTACCAAGGCAAACTATACTGTTTAAAGGATAATGAACACAAAAAAGACTCTACAATATAATATTCATAATGACCAACCTTGAAGAAAATTACTACACATGCACAGCACCAGAAAATATATTTGGTAACCTGAAAAATTATCAGTCAATATGGGCAAGTGTGTTGGCACATGCCTGTAATCTCACCACTCAGGAGGCTTAGGCAGGAGGACTGCTGTGAGTTCAAGGCCAATCTGGGCTACAAATTGAGTGCAAGGCCAATCTGAATTTTGTAGTGAAACATTGTCTCAAACAGACCAAAAAGAAAGAAAAAAAGAAAAAATATATATGCCAAAAGACACAGGAGTGACAGAGATGATGTAATAAAAAACTTTTTTTGAATAAATTTGCAAATATATTCACAGAATGCTAATTAAAACACAAATACATTAAAGACAGAAATAGAATAAGCGTCACAAAAAAGAAGACTCTAAAGATGAAATATTGATAATCAAAATGTTACTAGAAGTGCTAAGAGCGTATTTCATGTCTCATGCTAAAATAACTCAGCACCCAGGGAAATCTAGACAGCACAGCTCAGCACAGAGAACTAGATAAAGAATAAACTCAGCACAAAGGTAATTGAAGGAAGGAAATTATAATTATTATAGTGTAAACACATAAAATACGTACTAGGAACCCAATAGGAAATATCAACAAAAGTATACGTTGGTTTTTGAAAGTATAAACAGAAGTGACAAACTTTCAGCTAGTGCTAGTGGCTACAACAGCAGCAACTAAAATAATGAAATTAGCAATAAAAGAGGAGCTATTACAATTTAATGTCACAATTAAAATAATCATTATGGAGTGTGGACAACTATGTGCCAAAAAATCAATAGGTCAGAAGAAATAAATTCATAGATATAGATAGTTCACCAATATTGGATTATGAAGAAATGCAAAATTTGAACAGATCGCTAGTAAGTCTAAATATTGAAGTGATAATCAAAAATTCCACAGCAGAGAAAAGCCCAAAACTAGATAATGACATCAGTGCATTCTACCAAACATTTGGAAAAGAATTAATTACAATCTTTTTCAAAGTCTTCCAAATTTTTTTTGCTTTGTTTTTTGTTTTTTTGAGACAAAGTCTTGCCTTAGTCTTGCCATGTAATTCAGGCTGGCCTTGAACTCACTGTGTAATCCAGGATGGCCTCAAACTTGCAGTGATTGTTCTGCCTGAGCTTCCGAAGTGCTGGGATTTTAGGCATATGCAACCACCAGGTTCTTCCAAATAATTTGAGAGGAAGAAAACTAACAAACTCATATTTTGAGACCAGTATTATCCTGATACTGAAGTCAGACAGAGACATGGCAGGAAAAGATTCCTGTTAAATAGGGATGCAAAAATCCTCCCCTCCTCCCACAAAAAAAATTCTTAGTAAATCAAGAGCATATTAAAAAAGTTATACATTGTGATCAAGTGTGATTAATCCCTGTGAGGCAAGGCTATTTCAATATAATTAAGATTAATTGTGAAACATCATGTTAACAGATTGAAGAATAAAAATGATGTCCATCTCAATAGGTTCAACAAACATCAAAAAATTCAACATCCTTTCAATATAAAAACATGCAAAGAACTACTACATATAGAAGGAAAGTAACTCCACCTAGCAGTTAGATGTCTTAAGAATATATTCAGTGGTGAAAAGTTGAAAACGTTTTTGTAAAATCAGGAATCAGACTAAGATGTGCACACTAACCATTTTTATTCAATGTAGTACTGAAAGTCCTTGATAGAGTCATTAAGCAAGAAAAAGAAATTAAAGCCATCTTAATTGGAAAGGAAAAAGTAAAATTACATTTGATTAGAAGTGACATGATCCTCTGAGACCACACAGACAACCCTGATACATGAATTCAGCAAAACAACAGGATTCAAATTCAGTGTATAAAAATCACTTCTTCTTTTTCCTCTCCTCCTCCTCCTTCTCCTGCTCCTGCTCCTGCTCCTCCTCCTCCTCCTCCTCCTCCTGCTCCTGCTCCTGCTCCTCCTCCTCCTCCTCCTCCTCCTCCTCCTCCTCCTTCTTTTTTGGTTTGTTAAGACAGGGTCTTGGTGTGTAGTTCAGACTTGCCTTGAACTTACTATGTAGTCCAAGCTGATGTTGAATATGTGGCAATTCTCCTGTTTCAGCCTCCCGATTGCTGGGATAACAGGTGGGCATGAGCATGCCTGCTCAATTTGCATTTTTAACACTAACAATGAACCACCTAAAAAGGAATTTAAGAAATCTACTCCATTTTGAATTGCCTCAAAAAGAATAAAATACTCGGGAATAAACTTAACCAAGGAGTGAAAAAACTTGTACACTGAAAACTACAAAAAGTTGACGGAAAAGTAAAGGAGACAAATAAATAGAACTATATCTTATGGATTGCAGGACTTAATATTATCAAGAGTCTGTAGCATCCAAAGTGATTTACATATTCACAATGAACGTTCTCTCCCATTAAAATCACATTCACTTTGTCTTTTTTTTTTTTTTACAAAAATAGTAAATACAAACCTAAAAGTCTCATAAAACTACAAAAACAAAACAGGCACCTGATCTTGAAAAAGAAGACAGTGTGAGGAACCAGACTTCCTGATTTAAAAATATACTTCAAAATCTAGTTATTTAATTAATACGGCATTGGCATAATCATATACATATATGTGGTCCAATGTAACACAATAAAGAGCTTAAAAATAAAGTCATGCACACAAAATCACTTAATGTTTGATAAAATTCCCAAGAATAACCAGTCAGGGAAAGATTGTCTCTTCAACTTTCATTGGGAAATTTGGATAGCTATAGAAAAAAATAAGAAAAGAAATTGGAACTCTTAGAAATGTGTACTATTCAGTATAAGGGGGAACTGTAAAATTCCTAGAAGGAAACAGAACAAGTCTTTTGATATTCCTCTTAGCATTGATTCTTGGATATGATACCAAAAGCACAGGCAATAAAATAATAAAGAGACATATGAGATTATATTAAATGAAAAGTTTGGCATTTCAGGAGGGAAAAAAGAAAGGAAGGGAAGAAGGAATGAAGGAAGAGAGGGAAGAAGAGAGGGATTAAAGAGAGGTGGAGAAAATTAAGCTTAAAAAGTAATCTGCAGATGGGTAAAGATAATTTGAACATGACATATTTAATAAGGGATTTACTGGTAGCCATTGTTGATTTCCTGTTCTTTTGTTTTGAAGTCCTGTATCGCTTGTATTGTTCTGTTCTGATTTGCTTTATTCTGTTTTGTTTTGTTTTATTCTCTTTAAAATGTACTTCAAAACTATGTAAGGAACTGGTATAACTTAATAGTAATAAATAAATAAGTATATAAACTGATTAAAAGTGGAAAAATAACTTCAGTGTACATTTTTTCCAAAGAGATTTGTTCAGTTTTCTACAAGACTTTCTTACTCTCTCTTTTAAAACTGTTTTCATTATTTTATTCAATTGCTTATATATTTGATAAGGATTTTTCTGCATGTGAATTTAATTTTTTTGTTTTTTGGGGGACTGGGGATCTAACTCACAACCTCGCACCTGCCAGGCAAGTGCTTACACCACTGAGCTAAATTCCCAACCCTATTTTTTGAGATAAGATTTCAATTTGCAGTTCAGGCTGGCCTTGGACTCATGAATTTAAATTTTGTAATTCAGTTTTACTTCATAACTTAGTGAATTTAAAAATAATGAGATATGCTCAAAATACAAAATTATTATGTCTTTTGTCATGTGAATATGTATTCCGTAAAGTGAAATTTGGATCAAAAGTGACCTTTGATAATATCAATGTCTTACCATTTTTGGTTCATGTACTCCTTTTGAGAATCTTATTACAATAACAAATCTCATAGAGGGGTGCTTCATAATTCACATATAAAATTTCGTCTAAAATGTCTTAGTTTTTTTGATGAGTCATCTTGATTTTAGCATTTCAGTCCCTAGTAAAGTGATTTATGTAAGTTCCTTGAACACAAACAAATAACTTTTAGATATGTGAAGACATAAAAGTTGCATTTTGTGGAGATATTTTTAGCAGATTAGGATTTTAGTAGTAGTAGTAGTCTACATATGTAGCCCAATGTAGCAGTAGTAGTAGATACCTAAATAAACTCATAATGCCACACTGTGCCTTCCCTTATTATTACAGCTTGTTCATTCTAAATTATCATAATCAATACTTTCACCAATTTGGGGTTAGAAATATAAAATGTCTTATTTAAGTATAAATGTATCAACCACAAAAGTTCAATCTATCTCATCCTCTATTTTTAGAAACATAAATAAAAAATATTGTTTCTCTGTTGTATGATATGCTTAGGAAAATTTGTCTTTTCTGTTTGTCTCCTAGTCACTTCATTACTGAAACACATTACCCAGCACCTTGGAATTAGAGGAGGAGAGGTTTAGTTTGGCTGACTGTTTGTAGGGGTTTCTGTTTATAGTCCACTGGTTCCAAGGCAGGATTTCATGGCATAAGAATGTGGCTCAGGAAAGCAGCTGATGGCATGGGATGGGGAGCAGAGAGAAGAGGGAGGGACTGAAGGGAGGTAAATCCTTTGCAGCCCATAACCACAGTGACCCACCTCTTCTGACAGGTTATTTGCCATTTGTACTTCTTCTGAGAAATGTCTGTTCATCTCAGAAACCCATTTTTGGATTGGGTCTTTGAATTTGGGGGATCTGATTTTTTCAATTCTTTATGTTTTCTAGATATTAGTCGTTTGTCTGAAGAACAGCTGGAATAAGTTTTTTCCCACTCTGTGCGTTGTCTTTTCATTTTTGGTGATTTCTTTTGCTTTTTCATAAGATGAGATCACAGTTGTTGATTCTTTGTAATATTTCCTGTGCAGTTGGGGTTTTGTTCATAAATTCTCTGTCTACACGTATGTCTTCCAGAGTTCTAACTGTTCTAGCTTCCAGCAGACTTAGTATTTCTGTTTTAATATTTAGATCTTTGATCTATTTTGATTTAAATTTAGTGCGTGTTGATATATATGGATCTAGTTTTAGACTTCTGCATGTGGAAAGCCAATTTTTTTCAGCACCATTTATTAAAAAGGCTGTCCTTCTAGTGAATGTGGTTGGCTCCTTTGTCAAAGATCAGGTGACTAAGTGTATTTGGAGTTGTTTCTGCATCTTCTAGTGTGTCCCATTGACCCTCAAGTTTGTTTTTTTGTCAGTACCATGCTGCTTTTATCACAGTAGCTTTGCAATATAATTCCAAGATTGTGATACCCCCTGACTTGTTTTTGTTGCCCAGAATTGCCTTTGCTCTTCTAGGTCTCTTTTGGTTACAAATGAATTTTAGGAATATTTTCTCTAGTTTTGTGAGGTATGCTAATTGTATTTTTATTAGAATTGCATTAATTCTGTATAAGACTTTTGGAAGTATGGTCATTTTCATTATGTTCATTCTTCCTACCCTAAAGCAAGGAATATCTTTCCTTTTTTTTTATTTTCTTCAATCTCCTTTATCAGAGTACTGTAATTTTCCATGTGTAGACTTTTTGCTTCCTTTGTTAGATTGATTCCTAAGTATTACATTTTTTTTGATGCTATCAAAAAGGGTGCTGTTTCCTAATTTTTCTTTAACAGTGTCATAAAGATTTGCATTATGGTTTAAAATATACCCTCTACTCTACTCTTGTAAATCTGCTCTTCATGCTACTTGTCTTTCAAGCTTCTGGAGATCACTGGTCTTTCTGTGTCTATAGTTTTGCGTTAAATATTTAGAATCACGTAGTATGTAGGATTTTCCGATTTTTTTTTTTTTTTTTTTTTGTTATTAGAAGTCCTCTAAGTCATTTCCTGGAGTGTAACTCTTTCCTCTTTCTTGATAACTAGTCCATTGTATAACACAATTTGTTTACCTCTTCACTTATTGCAGGATATCTTAGTTACTTACACATTTTTACAGTTATATACAGTACCATAGGCACTTGTATGCAAATTTTTGTGTGCACAGATGTTGCTGGAACAAAATCACTGAAACTCACAATTTAAGGAAGGAAGGGTTTATTTTGGCTCATAATCTGTAGAGATTGTGGTCCATAGTTGTCTGGTTCCATGGCAGAACATCATGGCAGCAGGAAAAGGCAGAGGAGAAACATCTCATGCATGGCATGGCAGCAGGAAGCAGAGAGCGATCATAGAAAGTCAGAGGGAGAAACACCCTTCCAGTTCTGCACCTAGTGATTCATCTCCTCTGACCAGGCTTCATATCCCAGTATTGCATTTAGCTATGCATGCATGATCCAGTCATCATAAAATTGCATCAGAGTTTGAGAGGACATCAAGATATAAATCATGAGAGCATAAATTTTCAAATAACTTACGTAACTGGTAATTACTGGGTTATATGACAAGGATATGTTTAATTTTATAGGACATTTCTGAATGGTGTTCCAAAATCAGTGTACTCAGCAACAATGAATGAAACTTTCTATTGCTGTACATTCTCACAAGTTTCTTGTGTTTTTAATGATTCGGTTTTGGCCATTGTAGTAATTGGGTAGTGGAATCTCACTGTTTTAATTTGAAGTTCACTAATGACAATGATATTGTGCACCTTCTATATGCTTGGTTGTGATCTGTGTAACTTATTTGGTACAATATTTAGTCAATTTTTAAATTGACAGATTTTTCAACTGACACAGATTTCAGTCAATTTTTAAACTGAATTGTTTGCTACTATCATTCAGTTTTTTTTTCCTTCTAACCTCATCTGTAACTTTAAATTTAAAATGCATTTCTTCCCCAAAACTTATAGTTGTATGTTTGTTTTTCTGTCTCTCTGATAATATTTGTTTTCATATTTTTATCTATTAATATTTAATGCTATTATTACTATTGTTCAATACAGGTCTACCTAAATCGTTTCCTTTGTTCCTGCTGTTGCTTTTTCTTCTGCTTTACCATTTTTGGTTCTTTTCACTGAATAAGGCATTCAGTTTTACAAACCTATCAATTTTTAGGTGTGTGGTTTGATTTTTTTATTTTTTATTTTTTTGGTGACTTCTCTAGGAACTACAATGCAAATACTTATCCTTTCATATTATCCCACTGGTTAAAGTTAGAAACTTCACATTCATTCCTTTTCTGCTTTCCTTTGTATTATAGTTACTACGTGTAATAATACTTCTATGCATTACAACCTTCACAAAACAATACTAGAAAGTTTTCTTTATACATGTTTATATATTTTAGAGTCACTCATACATTAACCATTTCTAATACTCTGCTTTTTCAAGTTCTCATCTTCTATCTGATATCATTTCCCTTAAGCCTAAGTGTTTTCTTACACTTTTATTGTAGTATGATACTTATAGAAGTATGTTTTGTTGGACTAATTTATTTTAAAATGTTCCTTCCTCTTTGTATCATTTTTCACTAGATGAAAATTCTGACCTCAAAGGTTTTGCACTTTGTTTTTTTAAATCATTGTTCTGAACTTCAGGGTATTTTACCATGTTTGCCTTAGTCTGTCTGTCTCTCTCCGTGTCTGTGTCTGTGTCTGTGTTTCTGTTTCTCTGTTTCTCTGTAATTCTTCCTCTCTTGCCGTAGGCAAGTTACTGTTATCTTTTAAATCTTTTATTAGCTTATACTTGCAATACAGAACAGTGGTGTTTGTCTTGGGGATTTGGTGCATGCCTGTAACATACCATGATCATTTTCAAACTCTTCACCCCCTTTTCACTTACTTTCCCTCTCTCTGTGGTTTAATGATGTATGATGAGAGTTCTGGCAGTGATTCTTTTTCTTTGGGTTCTGTCAGGTTGTTTGGAGTTTTCTGAGTTTCTCTTTCATAACATTGGCAAGTTTCCAGCTATTGTTTCTTCAAATCATTTTCTTTTTTTATCTTGTGTTTTCTTCTTGGGAAGTGAATTACATATTTAAGGCCTTTTTACATTGTTTTACAAGTGCCTGGACTTCATGCTTTGCTCTTTTTTTTAAAAAAAATTCTTTTTCTATTAGATAAATTTTATTGATCTATGATCGCATTCAATTTCACTAGTTGTGTCTTCTGTCAATTCCATCCCTCTTCAAAGCCCATCCAGTGAATATTTTTCAGAAAGATTAGGTTCTTGTATTTAATGTTAAGTGTTTTTTAAATTGCTGCAATTTTCTGATTTTATTGTTTTCAGCATATTTTCCAATACCTCTGCTCATAACTCCATTACTAGCTTTTAGTCCTATTCTAGTACTGTAACTCTCAGATCACCTAGAAGCTAACATTTGTTGGTTATTCTTTTGTTTACTTTCTATTTTAAAGCAGGTCACATTTTTCTGGCACTTCATATGCTGAGTTAGTTTATATTGTATTTTGGGTTTTATGGAGCTTTCAGTCCTTTTGTATTGCTCCAAAAGTATTTATGTTCTCATTTTAATTTTGTTCAACTCAAAGTGCAAACTTTGCTACTCTTGAAGTTGGCAGTGGTTCAAATATCAGTTCAGATCCCATTTATTGTCTGCCATGTATACATGGTTCATGGGTTAGTCAAAGATACTTAAATTTATGAACATAATTTATGGTTTCTCTTCTTTTCTGCTCACTTTTCCTAACTTTACTGTGTTAATGATTGCAACTCTGTATTTTTGGCATATTTGCTATGGAGCTTTTGCCTCCCTCTATTGCTCTGTTAACCACAGCTGCCCTCAGGTCAGAGCAGCAGAACAGAATTATAACGTAATTCCCCTGCAAAACTGGCCTGCTGGTGCTCATTTTTTAAAACCCTTGTGTGGATGTTTCATAATTTTTATACAGAGCTTAAAGTTATCTACAAGAAATACAATTTATGAAGAGCATGTTCTTCTATGTTGTTAGTAGGTCTCTTAGCATCCTGTATTCTCTCTTCTATTATTTATATATTTGTTGTTGATGTCACCATGCAAACTTCAGCTTGAAATCTTCTTGCTAAGAAATTCATCCTTGTTCTTTACCTTTGATTTTTAATGATTGTTATGGTTTTGTTTGGATGGCCCCCAAGTCTCATGAAGTCATGGAGGCAGCTGAATCAAGTGTTTGTGATTGGTTCATTGCCTAGTGCTGGGAATGGCTTTGTGAGTGCTGCGCCTGTCCAGGGGCGGGTAGCTGGCATACAATATAAGGGAGGGAAAGAAGCTGCTTTTCCCCTTTTTTGCCTTTTTGCTCTTGCCACTTGTGGCCACCATGACTGACTGCCCTTCAGCCATGCCACCCTGTCTTGGAACCAGCTGAGTATGGACTGAAACCTCCAAAAACTGCAAGATAAATGAACCTTTCCTTCCTTCATTTTGGGTGTCAGGTATTTTGTCTCAACAATGAGAGAAAAGTAACCAAGACAATGATTTTATTTCTATTATTGAGATGACTCATGTAAGAAAAATATGCTTACTTAATATTAACTAACTGCTAACCCTTACTGAGATTTTTACATGTACTATCTATTTTAGCAGTGCAGTCTTCTGAGATATAAGGTCTCTACTTTTACAGATAAGGAGCTCTAACTTGTCCAGGTGCAGTTGAGATGCAAAGCAGCAGAGTAATTCTAAAGTTGCCCATTATCTTTAACATAACCCAGAATAAAATCAATAAAATGTTTTAATAGATATATTGCTTTACCTTCATTTTTACCTTTCCATTAAATTTTATACTTCTGGTGAAGGAAATAACAGTGTGTCATTAAATTATCTTTAATCTTTGCACACAGATTTAAAAGCATGGTAGACAAATTAACAAACACACATTTGATGAATGTTAGTAGCATTTGTGATGTCTTCATGTTTTGAATGCTTGACTAAGGTTTCATAATATTCACTGAAACTGTTCTCTACTACTCACCAACTTTCATGTAACTTAACTTTACTGTCTTCATCTGGGATGGTGTAACAAGATTCAATAAAGTGGGTGGTTTATAAACAATATAAATTTACTTCTCACAGTTCTTCATACTATGAAGTTCAAGGTCAGTGTGCTAGCAGATTCAGTGCCTGGAGAGGTCGGTCTTCTCTCCTCTGTCTGTGTCCTCACTTATCTAGAGGGCTTGGAAAGTTTCTAGGGTCTTTGCAAAAAGATCACTAATGCTCCTGGTATGGAGACCTCATGACCCAGTCACCACACTCTTAAATTCCATCTCCAAATACCTCACAGTAGGAGTTTTTAGTTAAATTAAGTTAAATTAGACTTAATTAAATTAAAGTGAGCATTTTCCAGGTTTGGTGATGCATGCCTGTAACCCCAGCACTGGGGAACTGGCGGAGGCTGAAGCAGAAGTATCGCCATGTGTCAGTTCAAGCCCAGCCTAAAATACAAAGCAAGACTCAACAAACAAACAAAAATCTGAACATCTATGTGGGGCTATTTGCTACTATATTAACAGTGTTACTTTAGAATATCTTCATGCTTTCTTTTAAAAAAATGTCTTAGGTTTTGATCCCCAGCACCATAATGTGTGATTGTGTGTAATATATACATATATATATGCATATATATATGTGCACATATATATATACATATGCATACAAAATTTGGAGCATGCTTCTCTAATATTTTGTTTTTGTTTATTCAATTCATTAATAATTGCTTATGAGGTGAGGACTGTGTGTAAGATTTCATGTTAAGCATGAATTGGAGTTTAATTTTTAGTCTTAGTGTCATAATTTTTCAATATATTTTACTATATATCAACACTTCTTTTTCTACATGTCCCCCGACTCCTAGCACAGTCAGAATCCTTTAACCATTACAGTTACATTAAAAAAGTAGGCTAAAGTGTTAGCTATATATATGGTCACTGTATTTGTTTTTATTTTACCAAAGTTTGTAAATATTTTTTAACACTATGAGTTTGTATCTTTTTCCTCCATGAAGATTGAGTTCTATAGAGTTGTGCTCCAATTTTGTAGGCTATTGACTCGCAAAAATTTTCTGGAGAAATTGTTTTTAATTTTATCTTAATCTCTTAATTTTGTAAGTACAGGTAGTTAGCCTTGATCATGTTAGGTTTTCTTTTTTTCTTTTTTTTTTTTTTTTTTTTTTTTTTTTTTGCAGCTCAGGGGATCAAACTCACAACCTCACAACCTCTGTCTGGCAGGTGCTGAAGCCACTGAGCCAAACTCCAAGCCCTGGTTTTTAGGGGCAGGGTCACACTATGTAGCTCAGGTCAGCCTTGCACTCCTGTTGTAGCCCAAGCAGGCCTCGAACTCACAACGCTCCTCCTACCTCAGCCTCCCAAGTGCTGGGATTAAAGGCGTGCGCCACCACGCCTGGCTCATATTAGGTATTATTACCTCCTGTATTGAAATAATGAATGTTCTCAAAAATGACTCCATTGCAATGAGTTATTCTGTGTGTCAATTTTTAATGTGGGTTGTGACCATTTAACAAAATTATTGATTATTTTGCTTTGTATACTATAAATGTGTACATTTATCTCAAGATACTTGAATTTTTTTTTTTTTTTCATTTCAGGATCACCAAACTATTTTGAGAGCTTGGGCTGTAAAAGATTTTGCTCCTAATTGCCCTTTGTATGTCCAGATACTGAAGCCTGAAAATAAATTCCATATCAAATTTGCTGGTAAGTTTCTATTTTGAAGGAGATCCTTTGAATTACTACCTCAAGCTCACATTGTAATTTACCAAATACATCTTTGACACTGAAAGGCTTTCCTTTTAATCATCTACTTGTAAAATAAGTTCTTTACCTTAATATGTGGACAAATAATATTTCAGGGTGTATCTGTAGTTGTTTTATGTGTATGTGTTAATTTTAGCAATTGAAATGTATTGAGTTACTTTGTAAATGTAATAATTTAAAAGTGACATATTTGTACCTAATAGAAAAACAACGTTCAAATATTCATCATTTATTCTTAAATTTACACATAGATTATACTTTAGGAAAAAATACCTATAAACTTACCAGGCAATAGAGTAGTATATTAAAATGTACTTAGGTATAATTAAATAGATTTAATTTTGGGCATAGAGTTTGAAAAGAATCCAAGAAAATATACATGTAAGCTTTTAGTGAAGGCCAGACTTTCAAAAGAATTGATCACATGAAATTTTGCTTTCAATTGATAGGAGACTGAACAAAAAGATAGCGTTTAATTTTTTTTTAAATGTTTTGCTTGGAGATATAAACTAATTTTTATCCAGGGAGTAATTTATTTGCATGATATTTTTTCCAAAACATAATGACCATGATGTGCTTTACATTATATTTCATTTTAAAAGTTTAAAGCTTCAAAATTTATTAAATTTTAGTAACATATCAACAAAATTTATTTTCTTCCAAGATGTGTTCACATTTCTTAAAGAGTATTTATTAGTATATAATATTCAAACATAAAATTCTAACTGTTGAGAATTTTTAAATATTGAGAAGAAAACCACAAATTTGTTACTATGAAATATTCAGTAAGTCATATATTCTAGTTTTACCACAAATGAAATACTCAGGTCTTTTTTAAAAATATAGAACAAGGATATAATGGATCTCAAACTTGTCTGTATATTATTGTATCTTTGGAATTTTTTAAAAAAATTCATTACAAAGATTCCTATATAAATGATCTGAGATGATGCTACATAAGTGTTTTAAGTCTATTTCCTAAACTGAAAATTAAGAATTAAAAGTACTCTTTTGTGAATGACTTTTTGAATTAAATGGAAAAATATATGTAGAAGTATCCATCTACTATATGTTACATCTATAATTAGTGTGAATAAACTTAGTTTTTTATCTAAAAGCCCTTTTAAAGTAAACTGCTTTATTTTTATTTTTAATTAGCAGAAGGAATATTTTGTAAAAAAGATCATTGTATTTGATAGTGACTTGTTCTGACTAACTTTTTAGGGTAGCACTGGAAAAAAATGCTAAAAAATAGGGTTTCAAATTTCTATGACTCTTCTTAAGACTTGGATAGATAATTAGTATTATGAGGCCCATTTTTATCTTTTGTTGGAAGGCAATAATACATATGATGTTATCTGTCTTCCACTGGTGAAGGTTAGCAATGCAGATTGAGTAATAGTATCCAAAGTATTTCAAGTATTCAATAAATAGGTACTGGATCTAAGTCATAAAGCAATGTATACTTTGGGAAATCACTTTGTAATTTTGAACATATTATAATAAAATTCAGAATGGGCTTCAGTTCTTCCTTCTTTTTTTTTTTTTAACCAAACCATTGATGTGTTCCCCACAGACACATCATATTTACTGTTATTAACAAAAAAGTAGCAGACTGTTTTGCTATTCCTTCAAATGATAAACATATCAAAATGATTTATTTAAATTCTATTCTATAAATTATGTTAATATTTCCCATGTTAACATCATTTGAGATATCTTTTAATACTGTCTTACATTCCTTTATAGCTGAGATTTCAACATTTCATAGAGTTAATTTTGTATTATGAAATGATGAAAGCACCTTCATTTCATAAAAAGGTCTTTAAAAACTGACTGATTGATGGAAGAGGCTATCAACCCAATATAATGCGTTTTACAGCTCAACCTGAAGTTAAATGAATTATGGACTTTATCTTTCAAAAGGGACTGGGTTAAACTGTCACTTGGTTTGTGTCATAGCTTAATAAAATAATGGTCCTTAGGGAAACAGGGTCCCTTGGTGGGTGTCCCTTTAGGGTATGATTTTGCAAGTTTTTCTGTGAAGAAGTAAAATCAATTCCATTCCCTTGAAAATGGGCTTCTCTTGTGTTGGGCTCTTTGACTAACATAATGTAGCAGCTCAGCATTAAAACGCCAGTCAGCGTCTGAGTTCCCCTTATTTGGAGCACTGCCCAAGGACTATGTGGGCCAAAGCTTTATTTAGCGTCTCTAAGGATGAAAGCTTAATGGACAGTGAGCCTCGTCCACCCAGCCATATCACTTGTCCTGTCCTAAATTTTCAGCCATCTCAAAGAATCATGCGAATCCCCCAAATTATGAGAAATAAAATGCTCGTCATTTGTTTTTTAATAAGACACCTAGCATTGGATTTATAAGGTGACTATGTAGCAATAGAAAACAGATCACATTCTTTTTTTCTAATTTTATTTATTTTTTATTGGTCAATTTTTCAGCCCAATAATAGTTACATTACCTGTGGGAAGTTGGTATATGTACACAACAAATCTTAATTCTTTTTTTTGTGAAATATATTTAGTTTATTTCTAAAAGTTATCAAAATCTTAATAGCTTCAGCATCGTTAAAAAGTCTAAGTGTAGAATCTTTTCTGAGATTTAAGGCAAACAGCAAACTCTTACCTGTATCTGTGAAAATCAAAAGAAAGTTAAACATTGACATATAAAGGGACAAAAGGTCAACATTTTTATTCCAAAAGGGAAAAATAGGAGGACAGAAAGGTAATTCTTTTTTTAAATCTCTTTTCTATCTTTTCTCCACCCTCTCTCCTTGTTTTAGTCCCCTTTCCTTTTGCAAAAGATCTCTCTCTCTCTTATCTTTTATTTTTCCTTTTATTTATATTTTGGGTTTCTCACATAAAAGAAATCAAGTGGTATTTAAGCTTTTGTCTGATTTATTTTACCTAACATTATGGTTTTAATGGGCATCTATTTTCCTAAAAATGACTCAAGTTTATTGCTCTTTACAGCAAAGTAGTGCTCCATCGTGTATAAATACAAACTTTTCTTTATCCATTCATCTGTTGATGGGCATACAGGCTGCTTCCACCATTTAGCTGTTATGAATTGCTGCTATAAGCATGAGTATGCATGTATTATTGTGACAGGATATCTTTAACTTTTTCAGGAAGATGTCTGGAAGGGGAAAGCTGAGTCAAATATAATTTGTACTTTTAGCTTTTCAGGGATCTCCCTACTGATTTCCATAGTGGTCTCACTGGTTTACAATTCCATGAATAATGTAGATGGGTTCACCTTCCCCCCAACCCCGCAGCCTCACCAGTATTTGTTATATAATTTCTTCATAATAACTGTTCTTTCTGGGGTAAGGTGCAGTGTCAGTGTTGTTTAAATTTGCATTTTGTTAATGCTGAACTTTTTCATGTGTCTATTGCCCATTTATATTTCATCTGTGAAGTGTATTCATTTCACTTGTTCATGTTTTTATTGGTTCTTTTACTTTGTGGGATCTAATTTTTTGAATTCTTTGTATATGCTATACATTCCTCTGTCTGAGAACTGCTGGCAAATTTTTATTTCCATTCTGTAGATTACCTCTTCATCCTGTTGGTGTTTTCCCTTGCTGCACAAAACTTTTGATTTGCTATATTCTCACTTGTTGATTGTTGGTATTATTTCTTGTGCAGTTTGGGTTCTGTGTAAATGTCCTCATCTGCTACATGTCTTCAAGGGTTTTAACTGTTTTGTCTTCCATCAGGTTATATGTTTCTTTTCTAACATTTAGGTCTTTGATTTTAGTTTTTCACATGTTGAGAGATTTGCATCTAGATTGCATGTGGAAAACCAGTTTTCCCATCATCATTTGTTAAAGAAGTTATCTTTCCTCCAGTACATGTTTTTGTCACTTTTGTCGAAGCTCAGATATTTGAATATCTCTAGAGCTATTCTGTTCCATAGATGCCCTTGTTTTTCTTTTCCTCTTTGCTAAAATGAAGCCATTTTATCAGTGTAGTTTTGTAGTACAATAAATATTATATGAAGTTTGAGATCGTGATGCCTCCTTTGTTTGTGTTACCCAAGTTGCAGACAGGTAATAATAGTTGTGATAATATAATTGCTTTCATTCTAAATCATATTCCATTGATAATATTATTAGATTGTTGTTCTTGTATTCTTTTGAATGTAAATAGTCATTGTTTCAATTTCTACAAAACATAGAATAAGATGTTCTTATTTCCATTTATTTAGCGACCTTTTTAACTTAACCTAAATAGTGGAATTCTTACCATGAGTAAAATTTATGCACTTGTAAATGGCCTTGTTATTAAAAAACACATGAAATGCATAAACTTCAAAATTGAATTTAGAAACCAAAACCAGTACATAAATTTAATAACTGTTATTTTGTATAAATCTACCATTCCTATAGTTTATGTATCTTCTCTGAGTAAGCAACCATAGACAATAATTTAATGATTGAATTGTTAAATTACTACTTGAAAGAATTTTACTTGAATTATTATCCTATTAATCGCAATTATTTAGGACACACACTGAACACATGACAGAGGGAAAAGTTCATATAGAAGTGGTTTCAGGAAAAAATACACTCATACCAAAAAAAAAACCTTCTTATTCTGATCACCAAGAGAGGAAAGTGAAAATAATGAGTCTAGAAGGAGGCAGGAAGGATAAATGCTCAGTAAATAATAGTTACAGCATAAGTATATAATATAGGGAGACTCAAGTAACAAAACTATAATTCACAAATATTTGATTATTTTATGATCGCACATTCTGAAAAAAGAAAAGAATGTTAGATCTTGCTCATTGAAAAACAAATTTGCTTCCAGTCATTTGCTCTGTTTATAATAAATTTGTGGAGGCATAGTGATTAAAGCAACAAATTCTTGAATGGAATACTCCTTTGCAAAATCTTTGTTTTTATGTATTATTGGCTGCATGACTTCAAGCTTCTTCATTTCTCTGAGTTTGAGTTTTATAATTTACTTGAAAGGATGATAACAGAAACTACCTCATACATGGTTATTATTTCACAACTCAGAAGAAAACCAGTCACCAGTAAAAGATACCTTTCAAGTCAACTGTTTTCACTAATATCTTGAGTGCATATTTCTCATCCTCATAACAAATTTTTACTATACTTATTTCAAGGAAAGTTTACTGAGGATTGTTTGGAAGATTTTGCACATAACTTATTACAGAGATTCAAAAATTACATGATTATGAGTATGCTCATATTTTCTCATAAAATAGAAATAGAAAGATAATGCTCTAGTTCATTTTATGACTCTAAAATAGACTTGAACAAAACGCATTAAGGGTAGTACTAGAAGTGCCATTTAAAAATGAATTTAATTGGTTAATGTAGTTGAAAAATTATATAAAATATATTAGCAAAAAAACCCAAGTAATGCATTTTAAAATGTATATATCATTACCTTGTTTAAATTATTGCAGAAATAGATTATCATGCCTAAGGACAGTAATCTTATCAACGTTTTAGTGGCCACAGAAAACTATCTGAGAAATAATTCAACATTCATTTACAATTTGTAAAGAAAACAATTGCTGTTGAAAAGTTAGGTACAAAGAACTCTTAACTAATGCAAGTTATTTTAAAAGTAATTCAGAAACTTCGAAATTGAATTTAGAAGCAAAACCAGTATGACAATTTAATAAGTTATATTACACAGTACATATGCTATATAATACAGTACGTAAGCTATGTAACTATTACTTTATACAGTACACACAAACTATATAGTGATCACATTTTGAAAGTATGCTTTTAAAGTTAGTTTCGAATATGAGTTACCCCCTAAAGTAATTTTTTCCTTTTGAGGGACATTTTATTTTATTTTTCAAGTTTATTCAAAGTTTTTCTTGGAAATTCTGAGAATTTCTGTAAATTTTGAAATGTTAAGAGAGTAAACTTTAGAAGGTGAGAAATGAATTTGCTGTTGTCTACATATTATCAGGTTCTCAACAATGCTAAATTTTTTTCCTTTCTCTTTATCTATCTTTTGCTTAGAGAATCTCACCTATTTTTATCATTTCCAAAATTAAAACTTCCTTCCATGTTTACTATGCGCGTACTATTGTATCTCAACTTGCATAGTCACTATTTCCTATCAGGTTTCTAATAGCCACTTCCAAAGTAAAGTATCTAACAACATCTACTGATTTTTCCTGACTTAAAATCTGTTTCTTACCCATTCTTACCAGCGAAAACTTAAATCATTCTTTCAGTTACTGTATGCCTGTAGCTTCTTCTTTGAGACAACTCTAGTCCATGCCATGATTATCTCTCACTTAGCTATTCCAAGATACTTTGTTTTCATTTTTTTGTGGATATTCATAAATCAAGATGTACACTTACTATGGCTCTTCACATTTCCTGGCACCTATGCTGCAACAATTGCTTTTTGGTCTTGTAGTTGGAGCTGTTGTTTTAGTATACAGATGCCAACGTTCTTTTGCATTATCATTATTTATAAATATTTCTTTATTGCTGATTATTTTTGTTAACATTCTCAGTTCAAAAGTCAACTAGTAATGCAGTTTTGGTTATAATAACTTTTTTCCATTGAGAAACATTTTTATAAATGCAGTATTTTCTTAAGAAGTGGCATTTGGTCTTGAAGCATATGACAGAGGTAATGGCAGTTATCACTGAGCTAAGATTAACGTAAAATGTAGTTGTATAACATCTTATACTCTCTGTCAAACTCTTGAGGGCCAATAATTCTAACAAAGCCACTCCAACATGAAATATATGATGTAAATAGAAAAAAGTATGTTTAGCTCTCCTTAAATAGTTTACAATTTGTTACAAAACCATAATAAAAAAGGGAAAAAATTAGGTTGTTCAGTTTTCAGTTATGTTTTGGTAGTTTGAAATTCAGTCAGATTGAAATCATGCCTATAATTCTTTCCTCATTCTCCCTTTCAAAAATTGTGAAAGGCACTGAAACACATACACACAGAACACGCCAACATAAGAAAACAAAAGTGTGTATTTTACTAAGAAGACAGAAAGCTCAAAAGACCTTAAATGAACTTTAAGAATAAACTGTGCTCTCCAATTAAGAAATTTCACCTAAACAAAAGTTGATCATTTTTCTCCTGGTAAGAGAAAGTTACCCAGAAATTCAGCGGGAGGTGATTTCATGTTATATGAGTAAACTGATGGATAAATTTAGGCTAATACTCTGTTAACATCTTCTAAGTAAAATACTATGTCATCTGTGAATATTTGGTTCTTTATTATCCTCGTTTATTTTTATTTCAACTGTTGGGTTCTCTGAAATTTTCCCACTTCATTTAAATAAATATAAGAAGGTGTATACATTAGTTTGTAAATTTTCATCCACAAGTAGCAGTAAAGAACATAAAGATCTATTAGTGAGTGAAATTGTGAATTGCCTATATGTTTTATTTTCCATGGTTTTATTATGTAGACAAGAAAATTTCATTATCATGCATGAACAAAAGGAAGAATCATATTTCAATAGTAAAGTGTTTACTAAATGAAAAAGTTTTTATTGCACAATCAAAACATGCCTAAATGAATGAATCATTGTACTAGAAATCTAGAGGAAATTTTTCCAATAATTAAACAAAGTTAATTATAGTAAGAAGTTAAATATATACCAAGCATATATATATATATATATATATATATATATATATTAGCAATGTCATTGATAATATTGTAAAACCATATTTTTCTTATGCAGATATCATGACTACAATTATGAAAACACTGATTTAACACACACACTTTGTGGTTAAATGATAGCCAAAAAATGGTGGTTTTGCCTTAGTTTAGTCACCATTTATTTTTTACTGAAATACCAGATTCCAAAGTCTCCCTTTTTCCTACTCAAAAATGAGAATGTGAAAATATTTCCAAGCAATATAAATATTGGAAATTATCTTAACTGTTTCTAAATAACATATGGATGTGCAGGATTGACTTTCACCAAATGGTGCAGTGTGAGTTTTTCATGCTGAATGGTTGCTTTATTTCCCATACACCACCTACATAGACATCATCACAAATTTCATACTTACAACCTACTTAAGTATATAATGATTTAAGTTTCTGTATTTCAGAATGTAAAACAGCAAAATTTTAAAAATTTGCAATTTTTGATGGAGATATATATTTTTTTATTTTTACGTTACTATGCAGATGATCACAAACTACTTAACATCGGATCATGTTGAATCCCAATGCTACCTGGAAAGGCCTTAGATTTCTTTCTGCCTTTCCTTGGTATCTTTTTTGGGGAAAAAAACACTTAAAATTTTAAAACAATGAAAAAATGTATTCCTTCTACTTACATACAACATTTGCTTAATCTTACTACACACATATTTTTCCCTCAGCATGTTTCCCCTGAAAATAAGAAAATTCTGTTCTGTGTCCACGCCATCATTTTTACCCCTAAGTGGGTGAACAGTAATTCTATGAATCTAGGTCATATTAAAATATTGTCTAGGGGTCGGCAATTTAGCTCAGTGGCACAAATGCCTGCCTAGAATGTGCAAGGTTGTGAGTTTGATCCCCTGTAACCCCCCAAAAAACTTGTCTATTGTCTTCAAAATGTTCTCTAATTTTTAAAATTCAATATTAAAGCAAAGTTTTGTTTTCCTTAACTTGTCCTTTTGTTTTGTTTTAATTAACACAGCTTTCAGTTTATAGGAAAATAGTGTAGAAAGCACAGAGTGTTCGCATCTACCCTCTGTACTTCCTCTATTGTTAATGTCTTATGTAAGCACGGTTGGTTCTGTCAAAACAAGATTATTTTTTACTTAAAATATGTTCTTGGATTTCACTATTTCTAACAAAATTGATTTAAATAACTCTGTTTTGGTAATATTTAAAATTTCATGATGAGGTCCAATTACAGAGCCCAATTTTCTGTTCTGGTTATTCTCTTTGACACTTGATAGACTTGATGCTGCACTTCAGAATTTTAATTCTTCTTCTGGGCCACATATATTTAATTAACTCAAAGCATCTTTGTGCTTTTCTCCATTATTTCTCCCAACTTGTTGATACTGAAAAGTATAAATTATTCATTTTATTTGGAAAGTGGAAGCCTATTCTATCACACAGCAAACCTATGAATTTCAGCCTATGCAGTAGATCTTTGATATAAATGTTTTGTGAAGAACGCAGACATACCTCCTTTCACTCTCAATACTTGTAAGCAGTTGATGTTCTATGATCTGGTGATGCAATGATGAATAAGAAAGTCTATTTCTATGGCAACTTTTCTTGTTTTCTTTACTCATAACTTTTAAAAATGACCAAGGCAGTGCACTTTTCATACCGTGTATCCCAAGAGATCTAGTTATTCTTTCTACATAGAGCTGATTTTCACCTTATCATCCTCATTTTCCTTCCATTGCCATCCTCACTATATACCAAAATACATAATTCCAATTGGGTCCTAGCTTGGCTAGATGTTGCTTGTTGATTTCAGTCAATCTGAGACACCTACAATAGATAAGGAGTTTAGAATTTCCTCATCATGAAATAATTGCTATTTCAGATTTTCTCTTAAAATGCAAATTTTAACCTCAAGAAAGTGACTTCTTAATAACAGGATAGTCAGTAACTAAAGATGACAATTATTACAATGAGTCATTTATTTATCATTGCCTTAAACCATACTGCTGTGTGGCCACTTCTTAATGTACATACACATACACATATAAATAAATATGCATGTGTGTGTGACTATGAATTAGGTTTTACTAAGGTATTGGAATTTTGTTGGAGAAGCAATGAGAGGCTAATAAAAGTTTTAGATGAAGGCATACAATTTTATCTAGATAATGAAGTAATTCTGGGAAAATACTGAGTGTGCCGGAGAGGGAAAGAAGATCCTCAAAGGAGTGATTATTTAGGAAGCTATTATAGTTGTTCCAGTGAGAGATAGTGAAAAATTGAACCAGAGTGGTGATAATAGAAATGGAAAGTGAGAACAGATTCATGAAACACTTTATATATATCCTGTAGACTTAATGATCAATTGATTATGAGAGCAAAAGAAAAGTATGAAATTATTTCAGTTTATCTTTTTAACTCTCCTCTTTTTATATCCTCTAAATTAATAAGAATCTCATTGCATAGCTAATTGGTTAACATGTGCTCAGATATCCATTTTGCAGTAGCATCTGAGTTTCTTATATGTATTCTTTCTACTGACAGTACAATACTTGACTCATAGTATTGCTATACCATACAAGTATAAGATACAAAAACTGAAAATGCTCATGAAGAATGCTTAAAGGTAATACTTTAAGCAATTAAAAATACACCAGAATATATGAATGTTTTACAAATATCCATTAATATTTGATCATACTGAAACACAGAAGGAAGAATTTTAGAGTACGGTGTGAAATGCATTAGAGCTCCAGAAACAAAAGGTTTTCCTGTAATTTCTTCTGAGTAACAGGCTACAGATGGATAAAGAGAAAATTTGAAGGCCAGGTTAAAAGTAAGCAAGGAATCACAGACAGAATAACCGTCAGAGGACAAACAAGGTTGAAAAATCTTACAGTCTGAATAGATAAAGACATGTTTCTCACTAGCCAGGCATTTGAAATATTAGAAGAGATATGGTTTTTTAGTAAGGTTGAATTATTTCTAGAATGAAGGCTATTCTAAATATGTGAGTATTAATTTTCTTGTACTACATAACAAATGATCAGTGTCTTTTTAGCTTAAAGCAACATGAATTTACTATCTCTTCGATTTTATGGGTTAAGATTGCTATAATCAATTGTCTGGGTCCTCTGGTTAGCTTCTCAGTAGTCCATAATTGAAGACATCCCTTGATTTGGTAATCCCCACTGAGGGTAGGCTTCATCTTCCAAGATCACCATCTTTAAGAGGTTTCAGTTCATGATTGATGCAAAACTAAGATGCCTGCTTGTAGAAGTTGCTCTCCATTCTTTACCCAAGGGTCTTTCTACAAGGTGTTTGCCTCTTTCTTCAACACCAACAGACTGTCAGTCTTGAGCCTCTCCTTCCAAGAAGATAAGTTCTTCTTTTAAATTCAAGGCCCACTAAAGATATTCTCTTTTTCTATCAGTTTGAAGCCAATAGACTCACGTTTGTTATACATTGTATAACTGAATCACTAGAGTGTAGTTCCATCATTTTGGGGGGGGGTACAGGAAATCGAACTCAGGACCTTGCACTTGTCAAGTAGGCACTTATGCTGGTGAGCTATATTCCTGGCCCAGTTCCTTTGCATTTATGTGTGCTGGGCACTTTTAAGAACGTTGTGCAAGAAATGTACACTAGAAGCCAAAAATATTAGAGATCATTTTAAAATTATCTCTAGGACTGCCTTTGAAGCTTTATAAAACAGAAAATAAACAAACAAACAAACAAACATACTTTAGCCAGATGTGAGGGTACACACAATCCCAGCTGCTTGGGAGGCTGAGGCCAAAGAAGACTCTGAGCAATTTCATGAGATCTCATCTCAAATTAGAATATAAAATGGGTTGGGAATTTCACTTAGTGGTATAGAGCTTCTGGATTCATCCTCTAGTTTCAAAACAAAACAAAAGGACTGGGGATTTAGCTCAGTGGCCTAAGCACCTGCCTGGCAGGCATGAGGTTGTGAGTTCGATCCCCGGTGCCAAAAAAAAAAAAAAAAAAAAAAAAAAAAAAAAAAAAAAAAAAAAAAAAAAAAAAAAAAAAAAAAAAAAAAAAAGAACAAAACAAAACCAAAGTCTCAAGTGTCAAACTAATCTTACTAAAATGAACCCCTATAGTTTTAAAGCAAGGAACATGTCCTAAACATTGCATAATGCAGAATTTGCATTGTCTTGTATCAAATAAAAAATTAATAGATAATTCAATAAGCAGGAAATTCTAATTGACAGTGATTTAGTTAGAAATTAAATCTTTCCTTCATAAATTCACTTCAAAGAAAATAGGACAGGGAACAATTGTCTTCTGATTTATGAAGCCAGACTTACTTGATTAGTCCAAAGACAGGAGAAACAAAATTATAGGCTAATACTTCCTATGGACCAAGATGCAAAAATCTTCAGCAAATCTAATTAATTGATATATAGAAATAGTACATTGTGACTAAATGAGGTTTATCTCAGGTCTAAGAAAGTCTATACATTTAAAGAACAGATAAAATGTAATGAGGAAGGATGGCTTGGCAGAGGGACATCCCAGAAGAGAAAGAGTCCATAGTGCTAGAAACTGTGAACATAATAAGGAAGGAGAGATAAGCCTCTTTCTGTCACTTATATTGTGTCCAGGCTTTCAGGATTAAGGTGGTGCCAAACCAATCAGCAGACTAATCCAGCAATCACTTACCATTAATTCCAGCACTCTTAGTAATAGTACTGACAAAGAGAAGTATAATGGATTATATATGGCAATCTGATATTTGGATTTTGAATGTTACTTGCCTGAAAGGATCAATGAATCATAACATCTTCTCTCTTTGGTAAAGGAAATATATAAGTCATATCAGTGCATTTTTACATTCCCTATTTTTATAAAAGGGAACTTTTACTTAGCGTGTGACTTTATTGTATGATTTCCTGAGTTATTTCTATATGAAGCAAATAGCCTTTTGTAGCTTCATTGTATAGAATTTACAGATAAATTTCAGTTGCACAATATGATGGTTTCATATACATATTTTATGAAATGATTAGCACAAGTTAATTAACATAGACATCACTTCACTTATTAGCTTTATTATGTGTGCGGTTAGAATTTGCTGAGATATACTCCCAGAGAGTTTCAAGTAAAACATTTAATATTGTTAATTATGTAATGATAACAGTTTTATAACATAGTTAAAAATAATTGTGCTTATTTACCTAATGTGATATTAGGCACAGTTGTCCAAATACTCACTTTCTTAAAGACAAGGGATTCAAACTCATTTGACCTTAAATACATTGTCCCTTCAAGTCAAGTACTGTGCAGGATAATATTTAGTAGTTTTCTGCTTAGTATCTCATTGTTGTAAATGTTAGGCTTTTATTTTATTTTTCATAGAATTGTTGATTCAAAGGATTTGTTTTGTGATTTGCTTGACAAGAATTCCCTGAGAGCTAGATTGAAGAAGATATGTAGCAGAAAATATATTAAGAACTCCTAATTATCTCACATGATTTCATCTGATTTATACTATTCAGACCTTACTCTATCCAAATTCAATCTTCTTTCAATTTAGCTTACTGAACCTTTGTTACTATTTATACACGTTTCTTTCTCCTCATCAAGAGTTCTAATACTGTGCTCTTCAAGGTGTGGCTCCCAAACAAATTTCATTTCAGACTATTACTAGTCACTACATGATAACAGTAATTCAGAGTAGTTATCTGCAACTTTCGTTAGCAGTTTAACCTTCGCATTGACTTCCAAGTGCATAATCAGTGTATTGTCTTTTTGAAAAGCATAGTCTAACCTGGGTCATGTCAAAATCCTAAGTGAGTCATACATGGCTATGTACGAGTCATGTACAATAGAACTGCACGTGTCTGCAGTGAGTTTGGAAATTACAAAGTAAAGAAGCCTGTCCTGCACCATAAATAGCTTAAGAAGCATTAGCATTATTCTAACACATCACCAATATAGATTCTCTCTTTGCCTTGGTTCTTTTCCTCTTCTTGATTTAACCACTGCTGGAAAGAAAAGCCATGCAGTGGGTCAAAACCATTAGCACAAGTGCATGTTCAGCAAGCACAACATGGCCCTTAGATTTGTGGAATATATATATATATATATATATATATATATATATATACACATATATATAAAACTTTCTTACTCCTGCAGTTATCATTTCAAATTTTATCTCATGTGTACCTTACAAAGATATATGGAGCCAATACATGAAAATTAACTCAAACTTTATAACTGTTTGCCTAATGTTACTTTATTTTCATTTATTACTTCCTGTTTTTTATTTTTATTTTTCCTTTATAATTCAAGGAATTCTCATTTCCATGCTAGACCTCATTTACTCATATCTTGTCAGCAACCTTACAATATTTTTCTTTCCTTAATCTTCAAATCTTTCTCTTTTTAATTCACAAATATTTAAATGTCCTCCTACCTCTCCAAATGTATGTTTCAGAAAACTACCTCTGACACCTTCTTCTTTTGCCTTTGTACTAATTTATCCTTCATTATCTTAAAATCCTTTTTTTAACATCATTTCTTTAGAGATGATTTTCTTTATACTACCAAAGCAGGAAAGTGTTCTGCTATATCCTCTTTTAGCATTTACACTGATTTTCTTTTTAGCATTTACCACAATATTTATTTGCCACTAAAAAATATCTCCTAGAGATTTCTCAAAACCTCTTTGAATCAGTCACTGAAAATGACTGTACTCCAGCTACAATTGTGCTTTTTTGTGAACAAAAAAGAATGAAATTGATTTTGAGGGCAAATTTGCCTACATTTCTCCAAAACTTTCCCATTATATGAGGAGCATTTGGGGGAACTTAGTGGGTGTATTCTTTCAATCATCAGTTTTGTTTAATGGCTGCTGCTGCCATTTGTTCATCTGTTAGGAAAATAATTTTAAAGTGATTTCAGGACAGGGAAAAACTTTTGAACTCTGTTACTTAGTTTAATTGCTTGTTTAATCAATTTTAGAGTTGCATAGCTTTGTAGTTTCTTTGTAGGTGCTTAAATTTAAGTAAGTGATATGTTTAGGCAAGATGCTTTACCTCGCTAAGCATTTGATTGCTTATCTGAAAGCTATGTAACACAATTTATATCATAGAATTTTTTAAGTTTATTATTGTACCTGTGAGTGTATGCATATATGCACATATACATATGTATGTATCAGATATCATGAAAGCTGAAATATTTCTTTATATATTATTATTACTAGTACTATGTCCCAGTATGATTTATACCATTGTAATTTAGCAACAAAATAATACTTTTGATAAAACTAAAATCAGAGCTCTGAAGAAAATAATTTTTGATATAAACATTAAAACTGCTGTTTTCTTTGAAGAAAGGGGAGAGGACTGGGGTAAAAGAAGAATCAAGATATATTATGTACAGGCACAAATTCCCTGTGATGAATGTGATCACTATGTATATCTAAAGTGTACCAATAAAATTAACAAGAAAAAAACCTGCTGTTTCACTAAGAAGTATAAAAAAGGGTAATGAAATTAAAGCTGTTTTGGTGTAAGATGAAGGAAATTTGACTTCTCCTTTGAGCATTTAATTAGAATGGTACATTCAAAAATTGAATCATTAAAATAAATATGTAGGCAATTAGAAAGCACAAGCATGATTGAATACATAATATTACCGTAATAGAATATATTTTTTTCAGAGTATTTCCAGTCTTGAACTAGGTTACGTTCTGCATCTTCAATAAGCATTCTTATTTATAGATTTTTGGAAACTACATGATTTTTAAAAGTTTACTTAAATCTGTTACTAGCCATTTAGTGTCTGAGCACCCCACAGTCCTTGTTTTGGCAAAGTTTGCGATATGTGTGCATGCTCTTGTGCGTGCTTATGCATACAGAAACATATGCCAACAAATTGGTCAATCTATTGATTAAGGAATGGGTCAAAATTCTTTTAAAAATCACTTGATTATTGAATACTATCTATTCTCAGGTTAGGAAAGCACATTTTCATAGATGCCAACACACTTTTGCTTCTAAACAGAATGTAATAAGCAAAGGGGATATAGGGGACTTAACAAAAATTTCTTCTGTCTGTGTAATAAACTTTCTTAATAAAATAAAAATGAATGATGTCCATTTTTTTTAAAGCAACCCTAAATCGTGTTGCTGTTCATAAGATCTTTTCCAAAGGATGATTTATTTCTATAAATTAAAACTCAGGACTGGATTGGTGTATTGCACGTGTGTTACCTGGTAATTGTGTGAAAGAAACTTCCAGCATTTTCAGTCATACAAGAGCTCAGAAATATGATGGAAACATTCAAAAACATATTCTCACTTGTGAGAAGTAGTTATCAATTTTAATTGTTGTTAAAAGCTTTTCAATCGAAAATGATAAAAATATCAGTAAACAAGGAAACTAAGAATTCACACACCACCACTGAATTACGTGTTACATCTTTCTAATCTTCCTTTCTATGCATTAAGCTTGTTTCCATTAACAATTTGAAATCTATCCTTACTATGTTGGTGAGCTTTATGTTACTATACCAAATATGTGAGAAAATCAACTTAAAAAGAGAAAAGGAAAATTTTGTCTCACAATTTTAGAATCCTCAGTTCATGATCATCTGTTGGCCCTTCTTCTTTGAGTGAGGCAATACATCATGGTGGGAGATCATGGTGCAGCAAAACTGCTCATCCTGTGTTCAGGAAGCAAAGAATGAGAGAAAGTGGAAGAGACTAGTTTCTCACAATCCCTTACAATGGCATGCTTCCAGTGACCTAAAGGTCTGTCAGTGAGCCTCACCTCTTACAGATAACACCTGCTCCCCATAGTGCCAAGATGGGGAGCAGTCATTTAACATGTTGACCTTCAAAGAACATTTTAGATCCAAAGTACAGAATTTTCAGAATATTCAGACACACATTCCTGTGTAGACATGACTATCATGCAAAATTCAACAATTCTACAAAACTGAGATTATGCATAATGATGAGACTATGTTGTTTTGTCACTTCCTTTATTATCATTGTTTGCAGATAGTTTATTGAAATCATTTTATTTGTAATCATGCATGATTTTGTTGATACATGTTTAGAATTCTAATTAGCATTTTATACTTCATCTCCTTTTTTTCTTGCATAAGTTTACAAGGTAAATACCACTGTTAATAATAGTTTAGAGGTATAACAAGTTAGGTTCAGAAAGATCAAGAGATTTGTTAGGTACCTGCCACATTCAATAGTGATGCCACTTGGTCTCATGTGCTTCAGAATTAGCAACTGACAATAATAGAGGAGATTTGATTCAAAACAAGCAGAAGCTTATGCATATAATTTTTAACATGAAATGCTACATTCAACAAGGGAAACAAGAACCATAACAAAAATGGACAGATTTGACATATGATAATAGGTTATCTTTGTTTGCATGACCATAGCTGGGTTTTGCTACATACATGTGTCACCAATAAGAAAAGTGTTCAGAAAAAGTGGTTTTGTTTAAGAATAACTTGCAAGTTGGACATTTCTGTTCATGTCTAATCAGACAATTCAAGTCATGTGACCATATCTATCCCAAAAGGGGAAGCTAGTAATTTCATTTCTACCAAAGTAGCCAATCATCCAGCTAAACTATGGGGATCAGGACTAGAGGATGCAAGACCTTCTGCTACTGAAAGGAATAGAGAATGGATACTGGAGAAGATAGTTTTAGCCACAGTTCAAACATTTGAGTGCCTACAAATTTACACCTAAGTTTTTGTGTTGAAGATATTTATCCATTCCCTATGGAAAACACTCCAAAGTCTCACCAAATCTATATCCAAATCAGAGTGCAAATTTCAGATGTAGCCATAGCTTCTAATAATTTGGCAACATACATATTGTTACATTTGGTGACTGTTTCCACTGTCACCACTCCATATGGATATACAATAGAAGAGCAAGTCAATTATAATAAAATATTTTTGGAAAAAATGGGAAATCCCCAGCAGTCATTATTTTAAAGTCTGTCATATGGCACATTAATTGTTGAGCCCTCCAAAGCAGTGAGGTCTGCCTTTTGGAAAGTAATTCTTTTATCTATTTGCATTCCCCCTTGTTTGGCATTCTCTGTAGTCACTGCTTAAACTGAAATAGGAATGGTTTTCCCAGTCCTTTTTATGTGCCAAAATTGTGCTCCAAGTTTCTTGCTAAGCCCTTTCTTAAATATGCCTTATTTCCTGGCCTTTGTTGCTTCTTGATTTGAAATGACAGCTATGTTAGCATCATCTAAAACAAGAAGTTTGGCCAGTAAGGAAGCACAGCAGTTTGATCTGATCTTTGTTATCAGTCTGGCTTTATTGCTTCGGCTGAGAAATCTCAAAAGGAGGTATTTGCTAAAGGCTCTAACAGAGAGTGTCATGTGCTGCTATTTAGAGTAACAGTGCACTTTTTCAGTTCTGTAAGCATTCATATTTCAGGACCCAATTAGATTACTGATTGCAAGGAAACTATGTCCTACTTAACAGAGCTTTCTGCTTGCAAATGAATTTGATTTTTACCTTAGATTATCTCTCTGTATATGCCTGACAAAAACAGTATGATCCTGTCAGTGTACGTTAGTATCCATCCCTTTTCCAGTCACCTATCCTATTTATGTCTCTATAGACATGTGGTTTCTGCATACAATGGAGAAAATTGATAGAAAGGAAAATAGCAGTTTCTGGCATGAATTATTTCCTACATTATATGCTTGCACAATTTCTAAATTTTAAAGACTTAGTCTTCTACTTTTAATTAGACAACTACTTGATAACTGCCAGTTTATAAGTTGAAATAATTCAGAAAGGAAATGTAGGATTGGGTAAGCCAAAAAAATTTCTCCATCTACTTATTCACTGTCATTCTACGCTTCTTCATGTTGATGATACTGACTCTTATCCACGAAAATTATTCTTTCAAAGTGTCTCTTTTTGCTCACCATCCTGTCTCAGCAACTTCTTCTAGGGTGATAATCTACTCTAGGTCACATCATTAAAAATAAATGGAAACCTTCTATTCTAATTTTAATCTTTTTCTTCTTTTACCAGAAACTTCTATCTTTTTAATTAGTGCTGTCTAATACAGAACCACAACTACCTTTGACCATGCAGATACCTGAAATTCATTGATCCTACCTTAAATTTATATTAATAAATCACAAAATTCTAAGCAAAAAATTGTATCTCTAAAGCCATTGTGCCTGTAGATATTGTGTATATATATATGTGTATATATATATATATATATATATAATGATTCTCTGTATGAAATTACTCTCTTTACATATAGAAAGCAATCTAAAACAGTTTAGCATATATTATTTTTACATGCAAAATCATCATCGTTAATGATAATACCTATGCTTGTAGTTTGAATGGTTGATGGATACTGCGAAATCTTTACCTTAGTAAGAAAAGGAATATGCAGAAACAAAAATGAAGCCAGGGATTTAGCTCAGCAGCGTAAGTGCCTGCCTGGCAAGTGTGAGGTTGTGAGTTCATATTCCTGGTACCAAACAAACAAACAAACACAGGAACAACCAAAAAACCAAAAATGGCTACCAGAAATTTATCAGTCCTTTTTCCTCACAGTTCTCACAGATTATATTAGAATAATATTAATTACTACAGATTTTGATAAATTAGCTAGTGCAACATAATTCTTCCATATCCATACCTTACTAAGGTCAGATGTACACATTCATTAAGAAAACAGGAAGAGAAGAGGCCAGATATTTTTCTTTTAACCACTGAAGAAAAATAAAGAGTATTTTCAAAGTATTTCATGAGTATCACATTTTTTCACGTTCTCTTACTGGAAGAAATATTGCTTGTATTTTACAGTAAGAGAAAGTTAATTGACTGTCATATTGCACATATGCTGATATCTTCCAAATTTTCTATTACAGTTTGGATTTTAAAAATTCTGTTTTATATTACAATAAATGTGTATGGTTTTCTCAGATCATATGTTCTAAGTTTTGGTTTGAAATTTATGGGTCCCTTTTGTGTTGCTGTCGTATGGTCTAAAGTAATAACAGTCTGCATTTAGCAGTTTCTTACATGATTTTCAGAGATTGAGCATACACATTAGAAAATTACTTGGGGAGCTATCAAAACTGTGGTTTAAATACACTTTTCTTTTGTAAATATTAAGTACACTTCTCCAATTTCAGAATTTGATTTAGAATCTGCTTGGCTTTCCTGAGAACCATTAAGTGTTCTGGTTATATATTTTTGTAATTTTTCTTAAAGATCTTATAGCATACTGATGGGGAGAGAGGGAGACATATATTAGGATACCCTAAATATTTTTGAGAGTTACTCCTGAGATATAACTAAAGTATATAATTTTTCAAGGTATATAAAAAGAAAAATTAAAAACAAGGCAATTTAAAGCAAAAGAAAAAGTAGCGAAGTCTTCCACACATCAACTTATAAATCAAGACTAAGGTCGTTATTGATACAGCAAAGCATTTGCTAAACTATTTCCCAAGTCACCTTTTCTTGTTTGGTCTTAAATTATACAGTGTTTGTGCTCAGTTTACAGGTCTGGCTCACTGACGTCTTCCATCTTCTATACTTTAGCTAAGAAAACTTATTTTCTGCCTTAGAATTTGAAACATACAGTGCTCGATTTCAAGTACAAGTTATATTTGCTTACTTGAGAAAGAAGTTTTATTTTTAATATAAGTAATATTTTATTCACTTTTCTAAAAGTGACTTCTGCCAAAAATTAGAGAGCTGGCTTCTTGGATCCTCATTCCCATAAAACAGCGATGTTCTTGGGCTGAGTTGCATCGTGCCCCGTAGGTGCAACCTGCACCCCCCATCCCAGCTGCCATCATCTCCAGCACACTCTGAGGTTTTTACATCGTTGAACTTTAGTTGCCATTTATTTTAGTTATCATCTCTTGACTTTGTAATCTTCAGATCTTGAATATCAGACATACTTTCCACTTCAATCTATTTTAGCCTTATTTTTTGCTGATTAATCTTTGAATTGTTTTCACAGCATAAAATCTATTATTTTTATTTTAGGCAAATACTGTGTGTGCTTATTTGGAACTTCAGTGCAGTATTTTTGCTTTTAATACCATAGAATGATCGGAAATAAAGGAGACTTAACAAATTATCAGATGCATATTCTAGACTCTATTCCAGTCTGTCTACACCATACTGATAAGGCATAGGAGGATCAAGTATTTTATCAAAAGTTTTCAGTTTTGTTAAATAGAATTAGGATTACACACTCATGCTCTCTTGGCCATTTCAACCATTTCTAATACTATCCTACAAAACATTATCTGGGGCTACAATTCCACATATAAAACATCTGTAAGACAAGCAAGTTTCTCTTGTGATTTTTCAATTTTATGCACTATGTTTTATTGTAAATATTTAAAAATATTATTCGCCCAAGGTAAATTGTTCTAATTTACCTATTTTATTTTAAACAGATCATGTTGTTTGTGAAGAAGAATTTAAATATGCCATGTTAGCTTTAAACTGTATATGCCCTGCCACGTCTACACTTATTACACTACTGGTCCATACCTCTAGAGGGCAGTAAGTATATTTTTTTTCTTTAAAATAACATTTTAAATTACTTAAAAATAATGTAAGTGAGGTTATGTAATTCAAAAATATAGTAAACCACCGTTTTCAGCTAAATATATAACTATATTTACATTTCTGTGAGTTACCTTTATCTGGAAGATGTGCTTTAAGGGATCCAAGGATAGAAAATTGATCGTCCTTTGCCATCTTTTTTCAGTATCTTGAAATAATGTGTTGCATCCTAATTTCTAAGTGTCCACATCATCTGTTAGGTCTAGAATTGGAGCATGTTTGTTTTCAAGGCTAATGCTTATATTGCATGACTATTAAAACAGTGATCCTCAAAGTCACCAGTATATTGATATTAAGCTCTTTTTTAGCTACCTGAGGTAAGTTTTTGTGTACAACTGACTTCAGAATTATAGTTTTATTATTAAAAGTAACTGTAAAAATTAGTGCAGGGGCTGCGTATGTAGTTCAGCTTGCGCAGTGTCTGCTTGGCAAGAGTGATGTTGTGAGTTTGACTTCTGGTACCAAAAAATAAAAAGGAAAAAAAATAATGTAGAATAAGTCATTTTATATGTAGTTAAATGTAGATAAGAGATATTATATCTTGTGAATCTTTGTGTTGCTATGTATTTATTTTGATAGCTTCTTAAAATAAAGTTTTAACTTTTATGATCAAGGAAATATGAGTGAAGATAATCACTAATCTTATTTAAAAAAACAAATGTGCTGCATTTCATTTCATTCCTTTCTCTATTCCTAAATTGGCATTTCAGACAAAAATACTGATTTTCTAAATAAATTCTACTGTGTACTATACTTGTGGCTATGCTTCTTTAAATTGAAAAAGTTAATTGATAGTTATTTAAGTGAAGTGCCAAGGGAAATAAATCCAGGATGAGTAAAATTCTTCCTTGGGATTTATAGTAGGTGTAGTAAATTGCTAAAAGCATAAAAATAGCAAATGTCCAGTGATATTTTAAAGCAGATTTTGCTATTTTACTTCTAGTAACATTTTTGTTCTGTTGAGACAGTAAAAGTTTCCCAGGAGCAATTTTCTCAAGTTCTGAATAGAAGTATTTTCATTCTGTACATTGACAAGCCTTTAATTTGTGCAGTGGAAAAACTGTACCAAAAACATGAATGAAAATTGTTTGTTCGTGGCAAAGTGTGATCATCATTTTCCATGCAAGTTTGTTTAGACACTAGATAATTAAACAGCCAGAAAAACTACCTATGTCTTAATTATTTTGCCATACCATCTTTGTCATAGATGCTAAAACTGTAATTCTGAATATCTAGTCCAAATGTATTGTTGTACATACAAATGAGAAAACAAGGCCCACTGATAATATTTCACACGACTCATAGACTGAAGTTAATTTACATTGTATAACTCATCGTAAATATTTTTACTGACGTGCAACTTTGCTTGGTAAAAAAGTGTATAATACGAGGAAATAAAAAGTACTAAGAATATCTTGGAACAACTGGACTGTTACCCATATACATGTTTTTAGTTTGTTGGAGACAGAGCAAGCAGAAAACTATTAGTATCTACGAACTTTTGAGAAAACAATTTTGAGCAATGGAAAGTTTCTCATTTCGAGAAAGGATGAGCAAAAAGATGTGATAAGAAAATGAAACATGTTGTAGACTATGGCTTTGTTAGGTTTGTTTATGAACCAAAGAAAGAAAACAGTTGCACACTATTATATAGATAAGAAAAGCCTCTCTTACATGTATTTGTTTGCTTATATGAATATACTTATATGTGTTTGCTGGCTTTTAAAGTCTCATTTTTGAGGTAAATATTATTAAAAATAAAGATTAAAAATGCAAGGAGAGAGTGGGGGATGGAATCCAGAGATTGAAATATCTAAACTTGGTAGAGAGAAAATTGTATTATTCCTTAGAAAGCAGTGGATGAGGAAAATGGTGACTTAAAGTAATTTTGTTAATATTTAATATGGAAAAGTGCATTATTTACAAATGTATGTGTCCATTACCAGCATAACTGACTAAAGTGGGAATGACATTCATGTTACACATTGCACAGTCAGGATCAGCACTGTCATTGGAGCACCTCATATTTGTCTCTTTTTAATTTGATATATTTAGCAAATGTGTCCTGAGACATCAAATATTCGGGTTTAAGCTTCTTTAGTAGAATAAACAGAAGGAGTTTATGAAAGATTTTGGCATAGTCAATGAAGTTTTTCCATGCTGACACAAAGTAACAATTATAATTTAAAATTACATATTTAGTGACAATTCTGTTTTTCAATTTTTCATTAAGGATGTAACTATATTTTTGTATTTAAGTGTGAGATTCATTCTAGTTATATCTGTCAGCAATGTAAACATACACACATACTTATTTTAAATTGAATATTTATTCCTGTCAAACCATTTTAAGTTACATATCATATGAATGAAAGGTAAAGCAAAGGCACTTAGCAGAGGTTATATGGAGTCATACGATTAACTTTAAATTTTATATGGAAATTACCATGAAAGTCATTGTAGTCATTAAACAAAGAGCCCAAATCTGGAATGTAAACTTGGTAGTATCAAAATAAGGAAATATGAAGTATACCTGAAGTATATATTTTGTGTTATGTTTATTTTGATAATTGTTTCCTCGAAGGTTTAGTATTATGTTTTAAAACCAAGAAAAGGCCTATTATTATTGTAAAAAATGTATGATCCAGAAACTTCTTTTCCTAAGAGAATAACTAAATAACTCAAACTCTCTGGAAACCATATGTCCCAATTACAAACAAAATGTTGTCTTCTCATGTTCATACTGCAAGTGGAATTCATAAATTTAGAAAGGAAATGAGGTAAAGAGGAAAGAACACTATTGGCAAAAATGGTTGACTCACTGACTGCTAGACCCAACTAATATTGAGCCAATTACATGCTTAATTTAATTTTCATTCACTTTATGTAGAAAGTTGAGATAATAATCTCTACCTAATTCATTACTGTTTTCATCAATTTTGAAATTACTTATTGAATGATAAGTATGCTACAAAACCATTCCATATGTTATAGATACAGAGAGTAAACCAACAGAAATTCCCTGTTTACAAGGGGTGTTTATTCTAATTAATGAGACAAATAAACCAAAAGTAACAGTGGAGAAAAATAAAGTAGAGGAAGACAAGGCAGGAGAGGGTGTGGCAGTTAATTTAATTTAAATAATATATCAAAACTCATTATGCAATTGATATTTTATCAAGGGCCTGAACAAATTCAAGAAATCACCATTTAAGTGTCTGATATACAAGTTTCCCAGGTAGAGGGAGAAGCAAAAACTGTGAGATGCAAGAAAGAACTTCTGATGATTTGAAAAACACTTCTGATGATTTGAAGAACAGCAAATAGTCCACTTGGCTAGAGTAGGTTAAGGGAGGGACAAATATTGAAAGCTGAGATTGGAAGAAAATGGCACCAAATCATTTGGGGTCTTACAAACCATTTTATGGGTATTGGCTGTCACTTTAGGTAAGATTGAATGATTCTGAGACTCCCAAATTTGACCAATATGTGGTTTAAAAGTGATGAAGCAATCCACACTGAAGACATAAATACATGAATTTGTCTTTCATTGTCATATAAATATTCAGAGCAGTGAAACTGCACAGTCAAATCAAGGATTTCTTGAGATTATGGAGCCTTGCCCAACCATAGTGTGTTATCTTTCATGCTGTCAATTGGCTCCATGAGTCTGTGTAAGTCAGGTTCTGTAATGTCTTGGTTAATTTTGGCTCATTGCTGAGACAAATTACCTGGCACTCAAAGTTAAAGGAGGAGGGGTTTAATTCAGCTCACAGTGTGTGGGAGGTTCAGCTCCTAGATGGCTGGCTCTAAGGCAGGGCAGCATGGTAGAGGGGCATCTCAGAGGAGAAAACAGTTCATGTTGCAGTAGGCAGCAGTAAGCCTCCCTTCCCTCTCTCCGTTTATATTTCATCCAGGCTATAAACCTATTGACTAATATCACCCACACCCAGAACTATGTGAACCCATTTAGATGTCACACGCCCTTAATCCCAACGTCACATACCCTACTTTCCTTACGTATATTGGAAGTAAAGAGGAGTAAAATAACCTTGAAAGTTTAGCAGAACCAATTTTAAAATGTTCTAATTTTGTAAATATGTTCCTCAGAGGTGATTATTGCCTAAGAAGTCCTTCATTACTTTACTGAGAAAATATGCTATTTTCATCAGTGGAATCGAGTAGCAGATCTCAATATTGTTGCTATTTGAGAAAAGAAAATTAACTTACAAACACGAGTGAGTTTTATATATTGATTCTAAAATAGTTGGTGTCTTAAGAAATGGAAGAAAACTGAAGAATATGCATTTCATCATAGTTTTCCTTAGCTTTCAAACTTTTATTGCAACCATTAATCAAAAGCAAAATATTTATAAAGTTGTAGAGAACTGGTTGTGTTCAACTTTATATCTTGAGCATTTATGTTTCAGTAAATTATAGATCTTCTCGAATAATTATTTCAGCAGAGATTACATAAGAGTTTTGAAAAAATCTGAAAGCACCATGCAAACACATTAAAGCTGAATGTAGTGTAATTAATTTGTGTGCGTGGTATATAAATTGTGGTTTGTTATCATGCAACTACCATATTTGTATCCCATAGCAGAATTAGAACTTTTGGATGGATGTTAACACTTGCTTTGGTAAACTAAATTACATTCTAAAAGAAGTTTGAGAAATAGTAGTTTAAACTCTGTTTTTAATCACTTCCCCAATTTTATTTGAACCGAATTTAAACTTACAGAAAAGTTGTAAAAATGACACAAAGCATTATTGCATATCCCTTTCATAAAACTTTCTCTAGTATCATACATTTTGTAATAATAGCACAATTATCAAAATGAGAACCTAAAACTAGTCAGTACTGTTGATTAAGTTATTGACCTTAATTTAATTTCTTCAGATTTTTTATTAATGTATATTTTCTGATTCTGAAACCTAACCAACATCTATACTGTATTTAGCTATTTCTCTTTAGTCTAGTCAAATCTGCAACCATTTCTGTGCACGAGATTGGAATCAGTTTAAATTCATGACTTTTCATGCATACACACAAAAATATAGATCTCTATTAGTGTGTGTCTGTCACAATATATGACGCAAAATTTCTGACTCTCCCTGAGTGAACCTAGGAACAATGTCACCCAGTGTCACTGACTTCCAGTGACTAGCAGTGAACACATTTAGTACTCATTTCTTGATTACTAAAGTCATTCTCCAAAAACAGTACCTAGTGCTTCTTGGTGTACTGAGCAACTGAAAAACTGGTTTAAGAAAGGCACGAAATGAGCCTGGAAAATCTTGTGATACCAGAGAGTAAGGAATTTCTCAGAATAATGTGGGGCTTGTCCCAAGGGCTCAAACTAGCATAAATTAGTTCCTAATGGGCTAAGATGGAACAATTTGAGCTACACAATAAGTAATGATAATATTAGATTTTAACTCCTAGAATAAAACAAATATCCAGGAGCCTATACTGATTAGTAATGTGTAATAACTAAGTAAGGAAAAAGGATGGTTTTTGCTTACTGAAGAATTCCAACTAAGACAACTAAAGAGGAAAATATTAAGTCATTATTGCGCAAACACCATAGTGTTAGTCTTATGACTACCCTCATGGGTGCTAATAATAGTGGGTAAAAATTTGAGCAGAAGCAGAATAATTGTGCTTTCTTAGCATATCTCACCAAGATACTTTGTAACAATGAGGAAAAAAAATTATAAATGTACAATGGAGAAACCGACCAAATACCACCTTAAACAAGGGACTAAAGTAAAAGTCACCAATAAAAGGATATGTGAAAAGCCGTACCACACCTATTGTTTGAGACACTGAGTTGAATTACCATTACTAAAAACAAACAAACAAACAAAACAAAGCAAAGCAAAAAAAACCCCAAAAAGGTATGTCAAATTTATGTAGCTCTTCACTTGATGCACTAGGAAAGACAGCATTTGTCCTACTTTCGGTATGTGTTTTAATTACTTTTCCTGTTGCTAGGACCAAATAACTGACACCTAAAGAAAGTTAAAGGGGGAAAAAATTATTTCAGCTCACAGTTCATAGAGGTTTTAGTCCATAGTCAGCTGTCTGCAAGGCAGGGTGGCAAGGTAGAGGGGCATTGCAGAGAGGAAACAGTGGATGACAGGGCAAGTGAAAGGTAGCAAGTAGCAGGAGCAGCAGCACCACGCCTGCCTTCCCTCTCTCCCTTTGTATTCCATCCAGGTTGTAAGTGTAGTGATTGGTGCCTCCCATACTCAGGATGGGGCTTCAACAACTACCTCTTAATCCCAGTATCACAACTTCAGTCCACATTCACACATCCTAATCCAGTCATGTTTGAAACTCCCCACGTAGGACTTCATGAGGGTCTAGGGTGACACCTAGATATAAATGATAACATTCTGCCCCTGGCACCCAAAATAATTCAAAATACCCAAAATATATCCATTTATGCAAAAGTCATGTACTCTGTCTCTAAAAGTCTCTAAAGTCCTAACAGGTTCAGCATGAAGCTTTAAATGCATCTAACAATTATTTCTACTACCATTTTCTAATGAGAGAACATCAGACCCACCCATAGTGAGAGTATCCTACAAAGTAAGTAACTGATACTATTCAAAATGTGAAAGTAGTGATAGTAAGACAAGGAAAGACTGAGTGTTTAAAATTTTATTTTGGGGGCAGGGGATATAGCTCAGAGGCACAGCGCCTGCCTGGCAAGCATGAGGTCCTGAGTTCGATTCCTGATACCAAAATAAACAAATAAATAAAATTTTACTTTAAAATATTTTTCTTAGCTTAATTTACATATCTTTAGATAGCATTTTGATTGATAGAGTTTTCCTAATAAAATCTTTAAGAAAATATGTATTTTAAAGAAAAACAGTCCAAGACAAAAGGAAAGCAAAACTTCTATATCCTACTGCCTTAAGCATGCAAGGTCCTAATCACAGTAGTCAGAAACCTCTATTGTTTCTCAAACCATTAGGTCCATGACTTCAGATGGAAATTAGTCATGAGTCCCCGCATTTCTGTTATACCCAAACATTCAGAGCATCCAGTTTTACTCACTGTGATGAGAGATAAGGAAAATCTAGTGTCAATACTGCCACCAGGAAAAGGATCAAGCAAAATCACTAAAAAGGAAGTAGGGAAGGAGGAAGTGATAAGTTCGAGGGAGACTTTTTCCTTTTAATCCTGAGCTTGTCACAGAAAGGCTGGAGAATCAGCTGTCATGTGGGTGGAAGAGAAAGTTTCTCAAAAGTAATAGGGATTATAATTACCATCCTGACTGCCAGAAAGGAAAAGAAGAAAAGGGTGGGAAAGCATGTTCAAATGAGCTATCTTTAGCTCTATTGGAAATTTTACACTCAAAAATGGTGACAGAGAACTATATTTTATAATCCGGCAAATCTAGTTCAGTCACTCTTCTTCTGTATGTGAGTAAAATAGAGTGCAAGTCAGCATGAGAGACATTTCCTTTGCTGTAAAACACACACACACAGTTTAACATTTTAATACATTTGAGTGCTATAAATCAGCTAATTTGGATACAAAGTTTGAATTGTATTTGATATAACTTTAAAAATCCAAGCTATGATTGCCATTACTAGATTACTGTATAATTTGCAGTTGCATCTATCATGTCTGAGATTATTAACATACTTCTTTTCCAAACCCCATATCATGTTCCAACCCATATGGCTCCATGTTATGAACAATCTCATGACCTTCAGACAGCAGCAAGTAGATGCCTTAGTCAGTTTACCTGTCCTTGGGACAAAATACCTGACAGTTACAGTTTTAAAAGAGGTGAAGTATAATTTTCCTCACACTTTCCAGCAGGTTCAGTCTCAAGTTATGCAGCTGTCTCCTTGCCTGGTTAAGGACAGTTGCTCATCTCCTGCCAGCAAGGAAACAGAAGAGAGGAGCATGGGACAAGAATACAACCTTCCAGTCACATCCCCAGTGAAACATCTCCAACAAGGCCCCGCTTCCTAACAGCACATTCAAAGACCAAACTCAACGCTGGATAAATCTACTGATGAATGTAGCGCCCCATGATCCAATCACTTTTCAAACAGAGGAGACTTTCAGGGGCATTTTAGATCTAAATCATAATAAACCTTTATCAAAGGGTGTGACTAAATACATAATGTCCCTGTGTCTCCTTTTGCCTCATGTAGGTAAGCAGTGTAACTATCCTTAATCCAACTGGTGACCACAACCAGTATCACCTAGTGATCAGTTTCCTGATGAGTTTTAAGACCATGACTAACACTTGTGAGGGCACGTGTCTACTCTTGCAGAGCTGTCTTGTGAAAGACCCAACAGGATATACCTGCCTCTCACTATCACTCTGATGTCACCTTGTGCTTCCCCAGATGGCTTTCGGAGCTTGTACACTAGTTCAATAATATATCTAGGAGATATATATATATATATATATATATATATATATATATTCCATATATATGTATTATTCCAGGTACATCTTTGTGTGTGTGTGTGTGTGTGTGTGTGTGTGTGTATGAGGAGCTGCACTGGCTCTCATCTGGCTACAAAAAGTAATTGTACTGCACTGCTTCCATGCTTCAGCATAGGCTGCTGTTCAGCTAACTACATCCCAAAAAAGAATTCTGACACCTGAACTACATGAAAAGGCCCTTTTTCAATTTTTTTTATCCCATATCTGTTCCTTCATTCTTACTATGGGTGTGAATTTCACTGCATCAAGAAACTATGTAGAAGTTCACACTTGCTCTTCTAAAACTCTCCCACTTCACACTACTCTGCTCTTAACCTCTTAGATTTTTTTGGGCATGGTGTTAGTTTGCCAGGGCTCCCACTCAAAAACCAGCAGACTTAAACAACTTTTCCACCATTGCAGAATCTAGAAGTCCTAGATCAATGTTCAGTTTCTCCTCAGCCTCTTCTTCCTGAGCTTGCAGATGGTTGCTCTCCTGCTGTGTCCTCATGTGACATCTCTTCTCCATGCCCACATTTCAGCGTTCTCTCTCTCTCTCTCTCTCTCTCTCTCTCTCTCTCTCTCTCTCTCTCTCTCTCTCTCTCTCTCTCTCATGTTCCCTAAATTTCATTTTCTAATGAGGACACAAGTCCATTTGGTTCAGGGCTCACTATACCAGGTTTATTCTAATTTTAACACTTTTTTTTTATGCTGTATCTCTAAGGACATCCATATTCTGAGACACTGGATGAGGTAGAGCTTCAACAAATGAGTTGTGGGGGGTACACTTTAGTCACCTTTGGGGTGGGAAATAGCTATAGATTCAACTGAAACATGGCTACAAAGTGTTCTTGTTTTATCTATGTCAGCATAGAAGCCCATACTGATCATGAGAACAAAAAGATTATGTAGCTATACATCCCCAGTGGCCCTTTCTTCAGTTCTTCTATGGCAAAAGCAAAAGCAAACAAAAACCTACTACAAGTCTGGAAATAAGAATTAAGGCTATCACAAGAAAGGGAAATGATAGACCTCATGAACTTACTCTTATATTTTATGTAAACTAATGCATGTCAACAAATCTACAGAGAAAGGCATTTCATTAGGGATATTTAAAATTAGGTAATGTATATAACTACCTGAGAAACACTTCATAAGCACACTTACGAAAAGTCAGCTGGAGCATCAGATATAGTTTGAGAGATTGGTGTGTTTCTGTGACCTGACATCCGTCTGCCCGGGGAAACTTTAATACCATAACATTCACTATTAAATTAGATCTCAATATTTCTGTGTAAATATTTCTTTAAGATTTTCTATGCTCTATGCTCTGCTAATTTATTTTTATATCCTTTCCTCCCATGATTCTCTTATGTATTGCTCGTTCTCCAAATAACATGATCCTAAATATACTTTGGAGTTTCCGCCCTCTATATCTTTTTTAAATGCAGTTCTCAGTGCTTTGAAAGCATTTCTTCTGCCTTCCTAGAAATTTTTTTTTAAATCAAAAATTATATCTTCTCCTGAATATTTTTAAACTTCCCAATTTAATGTGATTTCTCCCATCTATGAATGTACATACAATTCTATTATATTTTGCCAGGTTATATATTGTAGTCTTTTAAAATTATATTTATTTTCCCCTTCTTAATAGGTTGTAACTTAATTCAAGTTAGAGAACATGCCTTACACATTTTTAAACATTCTATAATGTTTCTCCCAACATAATTGTTCTTATTAGTTAAATGACTGAAGTAAAGAGTGCATCAAGGGTAATTCTTTGAAGCCCTTGGCCCATATTTCCTCTGCAGCATTTACTGGAAAAAGCAACTACAACAACAACAAACAAAGAAACAAACAAAAACACTCCCTCCTCTGCCTGTTTCTTTATTTAACTGGCATCCAAAATAAATTTCTCCATTTGTCTGTATGAAAACCAGATTCTAACACCACAGCTAGTGACATGGATTCATGAAATTTGCCACTGAGAAAAGGTCCATTTCAGGTAATGAATCTCAACAAAGGATGTGCATAAATCAAAAATTGCATATAGAATGGGAGGTATGTGCTTTCTCTCTTACATCAAAAAAAAAATAGATAAATAAAGGCAAGAAACTTGAAGGAAACTAAACCATCACAATCAAAGGAGAAATTGTTGGAACATCTCTGGAGTAGCTCAGGGAACTGAGCCAGGGGGCCATGTAATGATAGTGCCGCCTTTGACTCTGCAGTACACTCGTAGCCATTAGTCATTCCTTGCAGGTACTTTACTTGTAATCTGAAGACATGATTTAACTATAACTAGTATGAAAACTACAAATGTTTTCCTTTTTATCAATATAAAAATTGCTATCTTGAAATTAAAATTTTTGAGTCAAAGTAGAGAAAATCTGGAAGGGAAATGAAATGGGTGGCTCATATCCTCAACTTACAAAATGGAAAATTAAGTCTGTGTCTACACTTACTGGAACAAAGTTTAACTATATTAAGTTAAAAAGTAACTAGTAAATCTGAAATTGCAACCTGATGATAGGTCAAATTCTGCTTGCTGACCCCTGACATAGCTTATAAACTTTTTTTTTATTTTTTTCTTTGAATATGCTTTGCAGTGGGAACAGAAGCAACCAAATCACCACAATCCTAAAAATTTGACCTGGTTTATAATTTTATTTTTACTAAACTTGCTTTGTAAAACAATAATTGCAGAACACCACTAAAGGAAAATTAAAAATAACAATATGATTATGAGAATTGTCCTGGGAAATCCATTCTGAAGTAATTATCTTCTTTTATATCTCACAAGATGAGATCAATATATAGCTCAATGGTACAATAATAAATAAAACTTAACAACATTAGTAAGAGATCCCTTAAAATTCTTCAAATAAAGCTTAGAATTTAGAAAGATATGTTTTTCATTTTTATTTTTTAATCAAAATTTGTGCTATGAATGATGTAAAATTAAAAATATAATATTGATTTGAGTTAAGATATTGTCGTTTGGCATTTCATTTATTCATTCATTCATACAGTTATTCCACTGTAGTAATTACAGGTATCTGTAATTAGGGGTACTGTTAGGAATTTGAAAATTACACGTATAAATATATCATGATCACGGCATTCTTACTCTGAGTTGGGATAAGTGCAGAGCAGCATACAATTTCAAAATTGCTGATACGTGGATTTGCAATGTCTTATAAATTTTCCCTCATGGATTTACCAACAAATATGTGTGTTACTAATACATGTATGTTTTAGTTATAGTAAGATAAGTCTTTACACTTTGACAATAAATTAAATGACAATATGGAGAAGCAGCAAAAAACATCTTATTGTAATTATTTTTACAAAGGCAAAAAAAATCATAAAATATAAACAGCACCCAAAGGAACTTCCCAAACTCCTGTATCTCTCGACATTAATATTTGTGGAGCATACCTGCCATGGAAGTCACTATGCAGCTCCAAATGGGAGACCCATGTCCAGCGGCGGAATGTCAACGCACAAGGCCGCGAAGCGCTGCAAGGCAAACTGAGCGCATGCCACTCGCTAATCGAGTGGAGTCTGCTGAAAGAATGAAAAGAAAGTACATTTTGGCCAACTATTTTTATTATTGCTGAAGCAGAACAGTTCAACCTGAGGGAGCTCTGACTAAAAAACCGAATGAAAGCACTGAAAATGCAGTTTCATTATGATAAATTAATTTTTTCACTTGGCAGTTTTAAAGCTAGATGAAAACTCAGCGAAATTCTAGGATTTTATTTACAATAAATAATGGGAATTAAATGGGCATATCAAAAGATTACACTGACTATTTTAAAGGAGAAACCCATTTAAGGTCAATGAATTTGGCCACCTCCACGTGCAATCAACCTTTGAAATTTAATTTGGGAATTCTTTTTCATTCTTAGTAAAATAGATCACTTTCTTTGTTAGTAAGCTTGAAAACTATGGCATTTCTTTATTCAATGACAATATTCCTTATCCTGAGAATAGTAAACAGCGAACAGCTTTCCAGTTCCACCTAGTGGTAGAAAATTGATTGTCACCCATACACATTGCACAGAAAATTTTTAATCTTAGAATTTACAATTCTGTTTGGATGTCTAATAACTAAGCAATTGAAGAAGTTGTGCAATTCAAAAGGATAAATGCTCAAACCTCTTTCTAGTAGACTGAGGTGCCTGGATATTGCTTTTCGTTCTAGGTAAGATAATCCTATGTCTGTACAGTCAATTTTATCTGCAGACTAACAAGTGTAATGTTCATACAAAGTTATAATGATTGTTTGTTTTGTATCCTCACCCGATTTGGAAGCTTTTGTGCAACACGCAACTTATCAGCTATAATCAAAATTAAAATGACACAGTCCACAATTTTCAAAATTATTTCTTTCAGTATTTAAACTCTAGATATCTATCAAAAAAAGTAAACTTAAGGTTATGATACCATTAAAATATTCTAACTTTTAAATAGGATAAAAATTTGATATCATTTTGAATTAATGTAATTCTTGTGCATTTGCAGAAATGTACTTTGTGGAGTATAGAGACAGCTAACAGGACCTGATGTGACATTATATCCATAAAGTATGCTAATTTTAGCTAGATGTGAACCTTTTGGTCACTTATTGTAGACTTTTAAAATCTACTCTCAATCAATATAATGAGTTAATAAATACATGTTGCCCTTTAAGATACTGAATTAATAAAGAATTTTAGTTTGCTTTGTTTTACTTATTTTATTTAAATATAAATTTAAATGGAATTCATTTCCTTAGACAACAATTTCAGAATTATCTGTGAAACTTCTCATTACTTACTGAAAAATGGATTTTATATGAAAGTTACTTGATGACAAGTTTTCCTTTATTTCCACTGATGTGAAAATAATTTAGCTTGACAGTATAAATAAGCATATAACAGCAAGTCATATGTCAATCTATGTCAATCTGAAACTGTCATATGTGTAACTGTGTTATTTAGGATGATAGAGAACAAAATGTATTACAGCAACTAAACCTAACAACGACAATATTGGGTGTTTAAAACAACAAATATAATATTGTGAAAGAGGTGAATTTTCACTAGTGATTATATTTTAAAACTTTAAAGACAGTACTTGAAAACACCTACACCATACTTTGTGTTTAGTATAAAAACATCCTTTATATTCATAAAGAACACACGAAAGTTAAAAATCAAATTTTATTTTCTAACATTTATTATTTGTATAAAATTATTACTATAAATTTCATAAAAATGCGACTTCACATAATACATTCTCATTAGATTAAGGGTTTATGCTATTTTTAAAAATGACCAAGTACATTACATACCAATTTAGTATATTTTGGAAATAGTAACAATTTCAATATACTGTATTTGGAACAAGAAGTTCCAGTTAAATTCTTTATTTCTTCCATTGAAAAAATTTGATGCAGGAAAGCTTTATAAAACAAAGCTATGTAGAGTTATTTCACAGTATTCAAAGGTATGTTTTATAATATGTTTCTGTAAAGAGAAGATACAAAATATTAGTAATCATGATATCTTACTGTTCTCAGTTGATTGTACTGAAGCACAGGAGACTTGTACGTGAGATAATTCACTTGCTGGCAATAAATGCACATTTAGCTTGAAGGTATAATTATAGATTAAAAAAATATACAACTTGTGTTTGAAAGAAAAATCAGTTGTCAAATGGATTTATACACAATCCCAAAGTTAGCTGAAATAAATAATATCTCTAACTTGAAAACAATAAACAAAATAGAACAAGCTGTTTTTAAACTAATTGGTATTATGTTGAAAGAGACTCTTTTATTGTCCCAGGTTTGATGATAATTGCTCAAAACTAAAGACAACGAGTAGAGTAACCATTATATTTTGTAATATTTCTACCCTTTTATAAAAGGATGGTGTGAGAGTCTAACAAAAATCACAGTGATTTAGCTTTTGCTCCAGTCAATTGAGCTGAGGTCCAAAAGAGCTACCTACTCTTTAGAGAATAGAGCATCTGCTGCAAGTTGGTCATCTGTTTGTGGAGCTCTTTGTGATTATCTGAACAATGTAAGGACAGAGAATGATGCCAGGGAAGAGGATAGAGGGGCTGTGGAGCAGCCTACATTGCTATGAATGTATTTCTTATAGCACTATTTATAACTTTAAAAGTTTGAGTTAAATTTCTACTATTCCATGTATTCCACAAGGTGAGGAAACTCGAAAAGCCAGAGGTTATGGGATGCTCCAATTGAAAGAGAGTAGTTACCAGTGATGATATACAGAGTCACAACCTCTCACATCCTGCAAAGCCTTTTTTCCGTCTCTACATGATAACCAGGATTTGGTCAGTCTCTTCATAGAGAGAACTGGTGACTAGTTGATTAATCCAAAGTATAGCAGTGGCCTAGGGAGAACAAGCCTGAGTTGACAAGATTGGAGGTTCATATAGAGTCGTTCTGGGCTTGATTTGAATGGAATCTGTACATGATTTAAAGACATTAGAATGGGAGATTTAAAATTTGCAAGGCTAAAGGACAGTTACCATCTAGACATGGTGTTTGTAATTTATACACTAGATTTTACTTTTCCCTTTCTCTTGAATGATTCTTTCTCATCTTTTTTTTTGTAATTTTGCTTCTATTAAAGGTTTTTCTTCCATAAAGTCCTTTGTTTAGGATTTAAAACGCAGAGAAGAATAGACACACGTTTCTTTTTCCTCTAGGCTCTCTGATCAAAGTCTTTTCAAGGCTTTGAGTTCTGCAACATGGTCTTGTGGGAAAATAGAGACTGAAGGAATTCTTTCAGATATCAATGATACATTGCTATTTTGCATGCTATTTATTTTCTTAAGAGACTATTTCATTTTTATATTCATTTTGTCTTTATTTTTCTACTACAACTGTAACTGGCAATTGGTTTTAAAGTAAGCATGAACAAAACCTAAATAGCATTCTTTGCTCTTCAGTTATTAACCAGTGTCATAGAGCAATCTCAAAAGCATACAAAATGGACAACAAAGTATAGTGTTTTACAAATTGAAGTATTCTTCAAGGTTAATAGCAGTAAATATATTAGAAAATAATTTTTCCTAAATCTGACTTTTAGCTTCCTATTGATTTGAAAAAGAAAATAGGACAGTTGCGACATTCACATTGAATATTGGAATACTTGGAACTAAAGTTTTTGAACAAAGTGCATATATTTTAGCCAGACTAGCTGGGTTGAGTTCTTTGATCTAACCTTTCTGGCAAGATCATTGAAATCATTAAGGCGCAGTTTCTTGATCTGTGAACCAAGAATAATAAAACTAACATATATGAATGATTGAAATTTTCATTAGTCCAACTTACGAGTTTTTGATTTTCTGATGGTGTGAAAGTCGTATGTATTCAGTAGAAGCCAGATTTAAATTTTGAATGTTGATCTTTTTCCAGATTTGTGACCTCTTGATTCTTTTTTCTTAGAATGAAGTTTTGGTTTTAATAAAATTATTGAATACAAAGCTAAATATTGAAATGAAAAAAAAGTGAAGCAATAAAGGATAGGTATTAACTATTGTTATTCTATTATTTTGTTATGAAATTTTGTTTTAGCTTTTTTCCAAAAAATGAAAAAGTACATTCCTTTTATATATGCTATATTAATTATAATTTAATATATCCATTTATATGAATATTTATGAAACATGCCTTACAAGCTACTCAAAGCCATCATTTTTAATATAATTTCATCTATAAAATTCAAGGACAATATTTCTTTGTCTAATCCTGAATACTGTTTAGTATAAATGGAAACATGATGTATCTTAAAGATTTAATATCATAATGCTTATGTTTTTAAGAAGAGGAAGAAATATTTCATGTATGAAACATGTAGTATTTAACTTGCAAAATATATTTAATTGCTGACTATTTTTTATTTTTCCTGCATGTATTATACTCTGAAGAAGAAATTTAACACCAGGCATGGTAAATTATAGATTCGTTTTTAAATAAAACGTTTATTTGTTGGTTAGATTACAGGTCTGAATAAGCAGTTTTCTTGCCATTCAAATCTGAGTTTAAATTTCCTTTAGTTGATTTATGCAGAACTCTGGATCGTTTCTTGAGATGCTGGGCAGCATCAGTAAGCTGCAGCACCCAGTCAATCATATGACCAGGATAACGGCAAACGCCCCAGTGTACTCTATCGCTAAACTGTGACGGCTGATAGGTTAGGTGTCAGGAATATGTTTTTGATGTATTTTCAGCTTATGTTGGTTAATTGTGACACAGTTCCATCATTTGTATGGCCTAGATTTCCAGGAGAATAAGCTCTTCTGTTAAGCAAATGTTTTGGAAATCTACTATGTAATAAAATGTTCCAGTCACTGGAAATCTTTTTGAAAACAAAAGAAATAATAATGAAGCTCAGTGGTACTGATAATTGTAATTTGCTGGTGATTGGCACTGAGTGAAAGGCTATGGCAGAAATAGGCAAGTAATAATCACATAAAGGTGTATGATAAAGAGGTCAAATTCAGTTATGAATTTAACCTTATTCCAGCCATCATGCTAATGACATTTTGTTTGAAGTAGAGAAACTGATTTATTAATATAATGAACAAACAGACAACAACAACAAAATAGGCTGGCAAGGAGAATTTTAAAAGAAAATAATGAGGGAGGATTATGTTAGATATTTTAAAATATTTCATTGTTACAGTAAATAAATCTGTGTGGCATCAGTGAAGGGATAGAGACAAATCAATTTAACAGATTACTAAGTTCCAATTGAGACAATATAATTAGGAATGTTGTGTTTCATAAAGAAGTTATTTTATCATTGAGTGACAAATTGATTGTTCAATAAGTTGAATTACTGCATGAATCTTTAGAAAAGTGAAATTTAATTCATTCTTCATACAAAGAGAGAAAAAATGATTAATTTCTGCCTAAATAAAACATTATCTAAAATACTCAGAAGCATGATGGTGGTAGAGTGCATGCGTATCATAGCCACTAATGTTGCTTTGAAAATAATAAGGTGCAGGCTGGGCATAGTTATGTACATCTGTACTCCAGCACTTAGGTGGCTGAGGAAGGAGGATCTCTGCCAGTTTGAGGACAATCTGGACCACGCAGTGAGTTCAAGACAAGCCTGAAGTACTTAGCAAGAGTCTGTTGAAACAAAGATGGAGAGAAAGAAAGAAAGAAAGAAAGAAAGAAAGAAAGAAAGAGGAAGAAAGAGAAAAAGAGAAAGAAAGAGAAAGAAAGAAAAGGAAGGAAGGAAGGAAGGAAGGAAGGAAGGAAGGAAGGAAGAAAAAGACAAGACTAGAGAGACCAAAAAAAAAAAGCAAGCAAACAAGAAAGACCAGACCAAACCAGACCCAGTTGGCTGTTAAACAATATACAAATGAAGAGATTAAATCATCACTGCTAACATGTTTTTTCTTTTTGATACATTTTGTTTGTATTTATTAGAAAAAATTTCAGACATTGAAAAGGCATAACCATATTATTATGAACATTCATGTGTTTTGAATTTCAGATTTTGAAAGTAAACATGTCACACATTTGTGAAGCCTCCCGTCTCTGACTGACTTCTCTCCTCCCTCTTTAGGACATAGTTAATTACAGTGTTGAATTTGTAGGCACTTATTATATTTAACGCTTTATATTTGTGATTTCTTCATGTTTTATGAGCACTGGTATTTGCATTTTCACTGTTATCTGTGTAAATGTTTGTTTATGTCTGTGTTTCTGATGGATATGGGTAACTCAAAATTGATATTTTTTAATTCTTCCATGAACAAATTCTTTCTGACTCACCTTCAGAATGCTCCCAGAATCTACCCTGGTTAAATCATCATCATCCAGCTGCATTATGCAGTAATCTCCTCACTAGTCATTGCCCCTCTTTGATCAATTCTCAGCACAGTGACAAGAAAGGTTATGTAAAATATGCCAAATCCAATTCCTCCAATGGCTGCCAAGTCATCTCAAGTAAAGGTCACAGCCATTGCAAAGTTTTATAGTGCCCCACCAGACCCCCATTACCTTCTTGACCTCATTTTCTTCTCCTCCCTCAGTTCAACCTCAATTCTTCCTTGCTTTTCCTTTGATACACCAAGCATTCCTCTGTCTTCAGGAAGTACCTGTGACTATTTCTACCTTACATAGTCTTAAACCAGACAACTACATGACTGTTTTTTTTTCTCTCTCCTTCAAGATATTACTCAAACGTTGTTCACTCAGTAAAGCCCTCTTCAGTAACACCATTTATACTCCCATATGCTCTGCAAAACCTTAGTTCCATCCTTGCTTTATTTTGCTCCCCAACACTTACCACTCTAACACATAACATTTGCTTAGTTTTTTGTTTCTTGTTAGTCTTCCCCCAGTAGAGGCTTCATCACAGAAACCATTTTACCATTTTATCTGACTGCCCTAAACTGAATCTAACACATATCCTGGCATTTCACAATCACTCAATAAATGTTTCATGCAGAAATCAGTGAGTGGGACAGAAGTCATACTGGCAGGGAAGCCATATTATTTTCATTGTTTTGTTGGGTTGGGTTTTATTCTCTTTTGTCTTGCTTGATTGTGTTAAAACTGATGGCATGAGCAGCTAATGGAAAGATCGCAGCAAGACATATTATGGTAGCCATCTTGCATTTACCAAAAAAAAAAAAAAAAAAAAAAAAAAAAAAGAAATCAATGAATGGGAACTGAACATAGCCATCAGTGTTATATGAAGGTTATAGTATTCTTCATCTTTCAATCAAATAACCTGGGTTAAAAGAAGAAAAGCTGCCATATTAACAATTAGGTGAGTATAGATATTCTTGGTTATCTAGTGCCCATGAAGAAATCATTCAGAAAAGAAGTTCTAAAGAAACTATGATTCTTGGGGGAAAAAGACACCAGTGTATAACAGCAAAAGAAGCAAATGATTTAAGGAAATTCATCTGAACTGTCCTTATCTGACCCTATCCATTTCTGTTCTTTGCAAGTTACCATACTGAGCTGTCTTTTAACCTTCTGGAATTAAATATATGATTCGTTTCAGTAGCTTTTAGTTCTCTCATATGACAATTATTTGTCCCTGTGTTGCTTCTTCAATCTCAACCAAATTCTGATGAATTACTAGCAACTTCATTTACATTTCTGAACCTTCAGATGAATTTTTATTTTTGCCAACTTTCATCTTGCCAAATAGTACTGTTTTACATAGTAAGATATTATTTCAATTTGCCAAAGAGAAATTTTCTTCACCAGGGACATTCTTAAAAAATGGTAGTTCAACCTAGCCTTCTGTAAACAATAGCAAATTTTTTTTCACATTTTCAAAAATATAGTCACACGATGGAAGGTTTGGACAAAGATTTAAGAGCATTATTGTATGACATTTGCTGAAATTTTCTCCAAAATTCAGAAATGAATGAAATATAATAGCAAAATAATGGCAGCTAACTCTTAACTATTTTTGGGATCCAAAACGGAGGGAATTGCTCTTCTTTCAAGGAAAGTCATCCAGGTGGTCCTTCACACTTTTAAGACACATTTATTTGTTTGTTTGTTTGTTTTTGTCTTTTTGAGATAGGGTCTCACTATGCAGTTCAGGCTAGACTTGGGCTCATTTTGTAGCCCAGGTTAGTCTCAACTTTGCAACAATCCTCCTGCCTCAGCCTTCTGAGTGCTAGAATTACAGGAGTGCATCACCAACTCCAGTTTAAAACACCTTATCTTTGACAAAGGGGCCAAACATGTTCCCCAGAAGGAAGATAGCCTGCTTAATAAATGGTGCTGGAAAAGCTGACTTTCCACATGCCAAAGACTAAATCTAGGCTCATGTCTATCACCATGCACTGCAATAAAGTCAAAATGGATAAAAGATCTAAACGTTAAAACAGAAACAGTACATCTACTATAAAAGAAAGTAAGCAGAAATCTTGAAGACATACGTGTAGGCAGAGAGTTCATAAACAAAATGCAGACCACAGAGGAAATACTACAAAGAACAAATAGAATCTCACCTTATTAAAGAGTTTTGCACAGCAAAAGAAATCACCAACAGAGTAAAAAGACAACACACAGGCTGAGAAAAAATTTATAGTCAGTTTTCTCCCAGACAAAGGACTTCTATATAGAACATATAAAGAATCGAAAAAAATCAGACTCCCCAAATTCAAAGACCCAGTCCACAAATCAGCATCTGAGATGAATACACACTTCTCATATGATGAAATAAAAATGGCAAATAAATATATACAAAAAGTTTCCACATCATTGGTCATTTGAGAGATGCAAACTAAAACAACCCTGAAATTTCATCTCACTCCAGGAAGAATGGCTATCACCAAGGAATCAACCAATAATGGATGCTGGAGGGGTTGTGGGGATAAAGGAACACTTCTCCATTGTTGGTGGGAGTGTAGGCTGGTGCAACCACTATGGAAATTAGTGTGGAGTTTCCTCAAAAACTAGGATTAGAAGTCCAGTTCAACCCAGGTATTCCCCTTTTGGGTATCTTACCAGAAGAATTAAAAATATTGTACCATAGCGACACATGGGCACTGATGTTTATAGTAGCACAATTTGTAATAGCTAAATCTTGGAAAAAACCTAAATGCCCGTCAGCTGAGGAATGTATAAGAAAGATATTATCTTTTTTTTAAGAATAGAGTACTCCTCAACCATAAAGAAGGATAAACTTGAGACTTTTATAGGTAAATGGATACAACTATAGACTATACTCCTAAATGAAATATATCAGACTCATGTGTGCAAACATCATATTGTCTCCTAGTATGAGAAGCTGAATGAGTAAATAAGATCCCAAATGTACAATCAGTATCGTGAAATAGGAGGAAACTGTTCAAAAGGAAAGAGAAACTGGTATGGGGTAAGACAAAAGAAAGAAGGGAAAAGGGAAAAAAAAATATATATATATACCCACACAAGATAGTTAAGATAGTTATATTACTAGTTTCTCTTAGTTCATTGAAAGGAAGGGTTTGTACTAATACTGTTTGGACAGTTTTTCATGCCTATATCTTGTAGCCTAAATAACTACTTTGAAGATAACAATACTCAATGTATTAACTATTATTACTCTTCCATTATCTTGTTTTGAAGGTTGTTTTAGTCAATTTAGCCTCCTACTGCAAATTATCATAGACTGAGATGCTTATTAAAAATTATTTTTTGCAGCCCTAAGGGGGAAAAGTCTAAGATTGGCATCTAGCTTAGTCACGCTCTGATGAGACAGTCTTCCGAGTCTAACTTCTGACTTCTCATTGCATTTTGCATGGTGAAATATAGCTAGGTAGCTCTTCGGCACTGTTAAAGGCATTAATCCCATTCACTTGTATTAGTTAGCTGTCTTCCAAAGACCCCAAGTTTGAATATCATCACTTTGAATGCTCAGCATGAATTTTGAGGGGAACACAAACATCAAACATCCAATTCATTGGAGACTTTTATCAGAACCAAGTGTCTTTGCTTGAATTCTTCACAATTATAAGAAAGTTATTACTATAACAGGGACAAAAATTGAATATGTTTTCTATAAAATAAAATTGATAAAATGGAAATCTTTATAATTCTGTATATGAAGCAAATCGAATACCTACAAGAGCCAAGCATCATGAGGCAAAGATAGGGTTTATGGAGACAGTAATACAAATGCTATAAATGAAGTGTGCATGGCAGCATTTATATAAACAGAGTCTAAAAATTAAATGTATTTCATTGAAGCTTATATACAAATAGTGCTAAATTTATCTTTTTTTGGAGAGAACTGTGCCTGCTACTTCTCAGATTTGAGAAACGATTTTATGGTAAGACTTCTTTTAACCACACTCACTGTGTTTTTCTCTTTGTGTGTGTGTATGTGTGTGTGCTTGTGTTGCAGGGAAGGTCAACAATCACCAGAACAATGGCAGAAGACGTATGGCAGGTGTTCTGGGAATGAAGTATACCACATTGTTTTAGAAGAAAGTACATTTTTTGCTGAATATGAAGGAAAAAGTTTTACATATGCCTCTTTCCATGCCCACAAAAAGTAAGTTTCTGATTCCAGGAAACATTAGTCAATTAAAATATCAACCAATTAATCAATCAGTTTATCTATCAAAACATTTAAACAGTTTTCTAAAGTACAACCATACTGGTACATATGAATTTAAGGTATTTCGGGATTTCTGTCATGATTAGCATCACATTTGAACTCTATCCACTGTGTGGTCTCTATGAATTGAGATTATCAAGAGTAAATTATAACTTGGCCAGAATAATTATTTTAGCAACTTAAGAAGCAGAAATTAATCTTCCATACAGAACTAAAATTTAGAGATGATCACAAATTGAAACAAATAGTAATACAATGTCTAAAAAACACACAGAAAAACTCCACTGATAGCACTTTTTTTTGCCAAAGAATGTTAAAAGTAAAATTGAAACATTCAATTTTTTTTCTTTCCTTTTTGAGAAAAATATTCATGAAAGAAATGAAAATGCAGGTACATTATAAAATGACCTAGTATTTGTATTTTAAATATAATATACTGCATCTGAGAGATTCATGATATATATGATATATACTACCAGTCTAATATGTATTCCATTTTAATGGTCAGTGTGATTCTATGTATATGTGTGTGTGTGTATGTATGTATATATACACACATGCACATTATTGTTGAAAAATATTTATAAACATTGGTTTAAGCTTGGTATATAACACAAAATTGCATATAAGAAAGATTTAAGTAGACTATTACATTGAAAATTAGTTATTTCTCCTCACTAAGCTGCACAATTATTCAGGAATTTTTAAAAAATTTTCTTTCTGAAATTTAAAGTAAATCAAACATGGTAGAAATAACATTAAAAGAAATTCAGAGGCCCTAGTTCTCTTTCAGATGACCTTTGTAAGGTTCTTTCTTTATACCAATAGTTTTTAAACTTTTTTGATTAAAGAAATTTTGTTTCTATTTTTGACCAAAGTAAATTTTTTATAAAAATTATAAAATATTATTTTTCCTATATGACATGTCTTCTGGTGTTTTATGTTTACTATTTTTTGCCATAGCTATCCTTGTATTAATAAAATAATCTATTTTTACATAAATATCATTCTTTACCTAAAAATGAGGATCTTAAACTTTTAGGGTTGTTTCAAGATTCAAAATTCTGTGATTTGCAGTTTTAATTTTCTTCTGACTGACAATAGTATGCTAATTTTCTTACTGAAGTAAACTTAAAAAAAGATACATCCCAAGATAGTAGCTGAATTGCAATTCTTAAACTCTTATTTTCTTTTTTTAAATTAAGGTTTGGTGTCTGCTTGATTGGTGTTAGGAGGGAGGATAATAAAAACATTTTGCTGAATCCAGGTCCTCGATATATTATGAATGCAACAGACATATGTTTTTATATCAATATTACCAAAGAAGAGAACTCAGCCTTTAAGAACCAGGACCAGCAGAGAAAAAGCAATGTATCAAGGTCATTTTATCATGGGCCTTCCAGATTACCTGTACATAGCATAATTGCCAGCATGGGTAAGTACAAAAAATCAGAAACAATAAGTCTAAAGTAACTTTTAACATATTAAAAAAGGAACAAAAAACTTATTTTCATTTTATTAAAATCTCAAAGCAAATTTGAGAATGAATGTTCATATTACAAACTATGATGAGATTCACAGAACAAAATTTTAAACTAGATATTACAAAATATAGTCAATACTTATTTTATATACTATACTGTAAATACCTGACTTTTATATTTATCATGTAAATTATCTAATCAGTTTCTCATAGAGGTTATTTCCAATAGTATCAGTTTTTCTCAAAATTCTATTTCTTTTTCCCATCTCGTTCTCATCATTGACTTGGCTTCTGTGACACACACATGCGCGCACACACACACACATACACACACGTGAAAGAAAAAGACAAGGAAAAGAAGTACAGTAGATCTTGACCAATAAGAATAACCTTAATATTTTGTCACCCTACCTCCTAAAAATCTATAAATGTTTAGTTTTTACACAAGAAAAATATGTCCTAACTTTTAAGTAATTCTAAAGCTTTCACTTATGCAAGGGAACCACCCTCTTTTTTCTTCTCAAATTCTGCACTCCTTAATTCATCCCTGTTACCTAAGTTCTATTTCTGTGTGTATGTATGTATGTATGTAGCAAAACAGCAGGCTGACCTTCCTCTTTCCATCCCTTCCCCTTCCCCATGTCGATCCATAGGAACCAAAACAGGTACTTTTGAACTTCATGGTATGACATCTTCATAAATTCCTAAAAAGTATTATCTTCTCTTGAAAGCTTGAAATCTTTTGCAGATGGTGTCTTTATTCAGTTCAGTCCACAGTCATATCACTGAAGTTTCTTGAGCAAGGTCATCACTTTCCTCTTCATTGATTCTTTTTATAGCAAATAATAATATTGGCCATGTTTTTCTTTAAAGAATCTAGTGTCTTTTCTGTGCATTGTGCATCCATTTACCCAGATTGTCTCATGGAGTCAACTCTGCTCCAGAAAATGACACTTTCTTTACCTAAATTATTAATGTAAACTTCTCTTCACAACAATGTATTCAATATTCAATTGGCTACCAGATATCTCCGAGTGTCTTATAGAAATAACCAATACACCATATTCAAAAGATTGAATCTCCCTACCCGATTCCTTCCATTTTTGTTTGTTAAAAAGAAACAATACCATTATTTTTCAATTTGTAAGGTCATAATCTGACTCAGACTTCCTTTCTCCTTTCATACCTCATAAATCAGCACTCTATTACATTTGATCACAGTATGGCCCCTAAAACTGTTTGTATCTTCTCATGTTCATTACCCAGTGCCACTGGAGTCTGTGCCTTTGTCATCCTTCCCTGGAGCTGCTGGATCAGACTCCTCAGCTTCCCTCCATGTCTCTAATCTTGCTGTCCTGCACTCTATTCTTCACCCTCCACTATGGTAATAATCTTTAAAGATAATTTTGATGTCATTCTCCGGAATCAGCCATTTTACCTGTTCCCCTTTTCTCAGTGGAAAAAATGTCTAACAGCCTGGTTGTCAGAATGACCAGTTTGTATGAGGCAATCCCAGTTTCCCTGGGACAGTCCAAGACTGCATAGAGTGTTCTAGTGTAAGTGCTAGGAGCACTGTCTTTCACTCCTAGGAGCACTGAAGTTGAAAGATAAATTACAGCCACTTTACTTACAGGCTTTTAAAAATGATTTCTTATTTTTATGGCATCACATTTTACTACACTTTTAACTACTCTCTTAAACTCTTGTGATGCTAAATTCTTTTCAGTCTTCACTAATGCTTTGTCACCAGGGGACCTTAACCATTAAATTTCAACTGACACGACTACGCCCTTCCCCAATTATTATTTAAGTAACCACTTCTAATCCTTTATATCACAGTCTAAAAAGTATCATACCTTTTAAGACATATGTCATTAAAAAAAAAAAAGCTGGGGATATAACTCAGTGGTCCTGTGCCTTCCTGGTAAGCGCAAGGCTGTAAGTTTGATTCCCAGTACAAAGGAACAAACAAACAAAAAAATTTAAAACAAAAAAAGACATATTTTTATTTCATGGCCTGTGTAGATGAATTTTTTCATAATTCAACAACAGCTTATTAAATACCTAATATATATCACAACTCTCATAAGTATTCGTGATATAAAAAAAATTAGTCAACAAAACTGTAGCTTGTAGACCTTAAAGTCTATTCTGGGAAGGATGGGCAATAATTATAAGCATTGTATAAAATAAATGAATTATTTAGTATGTTAGAAAGTACTAGGAAAAAAGAAAACAGAACTAATAGAAGGAATTATGAATTCAGGGAGGACAAGGTTTTTAAATGACTTGGTTAGCAGCCTTATTAGAAAGGTGACAATTATCCAAATACCAGAAGAAATGAGAAATTTGGTCCAGTAGATGTCTGGAGGAAAAACATTTTGGGCAGAGACAGTCATTAGCTCTAAGAGCACTTGGTGGGAGCTTGACTGGGTGTTCTTGGACCAGTAAAGTGACCTGTGACTTGGGACAGTGAGTGATAAAAGAATAAGAGACTAAGAGGGAGTGGTGGGGAGAGGTCAGATTACATTGGCTTTTTAAATCAAGTGAGAATCATTGCAAGGTTTTAAGCAGAACAACTGCCTGATGTCATCTAAATTCACTTATATTTTAATACAAATACTTTGGTTGCTGTGGAGAATAGATGTTTTGAGGCAAGTACCAGGGCGTTTTCAAATAGAAATGGTAAGGATGAGAGAATTCTGGATATATCTTGAAGATTGCAGTGCACAGAATCCCTTAAAGAATTGCAACTGAACTGTGAGGGCTAGAGAATTTGGAAGGAATCTGAGATTGTTGTTTTGAGCCGCTCTATAAAGGAAATAGCAATTGAGATAGAGAAAGCTGTGAGGAATGCAAATTGGGTGTCAGGGAATATAAAGAGTTTAGTTTGGAACACCCTGGATTTCAAATGACTGTTAGACATCAAGAGGAAGAAGTCAAACAGTAAGTCACATGTAAGAATCTGTATTTCAGGAGAGAGTGCAGCTTGCAAAATTGAATTTTAGATTTTGGAGCTTATATATCCTTTTAAAGACATAAGACAGGAAAAGATCATTTAAAAAATGAGTACTGAAAAAAAAATTCCAACGGCAAAGAGCAGATTTAGCAGCAAACCACAATTAAACAATAGGGAAATGAAAAAATCCTAGCAAAAATGGGACAGGACCCACTGGTGAAGTGGTAGGAAACCAGACTGGTGTCTAGAACACCAATGAGCCAGTTGTATGAAGACAGTTGCATTATAAGACATATCAAGTGATGCTGATAGGTCATCTAAGAAGAAGAGTAGTGAATGTCAATTGAATTTATTTATGTGCTTATTTATTTTTGTATTTTTCTTTCCTCCCATGTTGGGGATGGAACCCACAGCCTCACCTATGTTTTTTTTTTCTCCCAAATCCATTTTATTCAAGGATAAAACAAAAGAAAATAAAAAGAAGGAGAAGAAGAAGAAAAAGAAAAACTACAACAATATTTCAAAACACATCAATCAGGGGCATCAGTGTCCATTGAATTTAGCAATAGAATGGTTACTGTTCTGTAAGAGTTCCTTCAATTAAATAGTGCCAAGGAATGTCGAATTGGAGTGGGTTGAAGAAGGAATGATAAAAGACAAATTAGAAACACTGAGTCTAGAAAATTCTTCAAAGATTTTTCCATGAAGAGGAAACAAGAAATGGCTTGGAAGTTGGTACTAGAAGGACAAGGAATTGAGAAAGTTTTCTTACTCAGGGAAATGTTAACAAGAGAAAGAAATAATTAGCTTTTAGTATTCAAGATATGTGTGTGTGTGTTTCAGTAATGATCATTATATTTTATTAACTTTACATGATCAGTATGTCACTTAGGTGGCAACTATTTTGATGCATTTTCATGTTTCATTGCTTTAGGTACCGTGGCCATAGATTTACAAGACACGAGTTGTAGATCAGCAAGTGGTCCCACGCTGTCTCTTCCTGTAGAGGGAAGCAAAGAAATAAGAAGACCTAGCATTGCTCCTGTTTTAGAGGTGGCAGACACATCATCAATTCAAACATGTGATCTTCTAAGTGACCAATCAGAAGATGAAACTGCACCAGATGAAGAAATTTCTTCAAACTTAGAGTAGGTTTAGGTGTAAGATTATTTGGTTTTGTGCTAAAATCCTCAGGTATTACATTTCTGTACCACATTCACAGTGAAGAGACTAAAATTCTTACCTGATGGACATTCTAGACTCATTCCTTCGCAGTTGTACCAAAACATCTTTCTGTTGACCACTGTCTTTCTAGACTGCAGAGCCTTCTAAGCCTTCAGGTTTCTGACTTCAGCATATTTTTTCAGGCTCATTTTTGTCTAAATTATTCAATATTCATATATATGTGTTATATGCACTATACCTATTTATATTCCTAGGATATAAGCTGCATTTTCACAGTCATATTTTTATGGTGCTGTTCCTTCTACCATTAATATCTTTTATTCCATGTCTGTATTGAAGTTTAGCTGGTTATTCATTGCCATGCAAGCACAGTTTTCTCCGTGAAGCTTTTTCTATCTCATCAATTACTAATTATTTCATTCCATATGAAACAGTCATATTTTTATTTGTGAATAAAAGAAATACTCTCTTTTCTATGCTTCCATAGTGTTACAGTACCTAGATAAGTCATATTAGTCATATTTTAGCCTGAAATAGAATTTGTTTACGTATCTTATTCCACATATATGGCCACAGGAAAGTGGAAAGGAAGTGTAGTGGTTCACAACCTTGACTGTGGAGTCTAGTAGACTTCATTTGCCATGCTAACTCCACCTTGTATTGGTGATTGTACAGATGATTGATTAAACCATGTGGCCTGCAACTTCTTAGCCAGTAAACTGTATGTTAATTACTACCTCACAGCATTATGTGCAGATTAATTAAGATAATAGAGAAAAAGTGCTGAGGATAATGTTTTGTGCACAGCAAGCAGCTAGTGAATATTGATTCACATTAGCAGTAATATGGTATTAGTGGCATTGGTATCATCTCCTAATATTTTTCCAAATACCTGCATATAAATTTAGTTAAGGTTGATAAACTGAAATATATTGAAATTTAAAAAGATCCCCTTTTGAAAAATTCCACATGCTTTTTTTATTCACCTACTGCAAGAAACTTTGAGGCACCCATAGAATAAAATCCCCCCGTGAAGAAGTTAGTGTCTGAACCCTCAAATATATTTATGGGAGCCAGGGTGGGAATGACTAGTGTGGGAACCAGTGTCTTTGCAAGAAATGTTGTTTTGAGGTGTGACAGAAATTCTTTCTTTAAATGTCTGAAAGAATTGAGTGGTAGACTTTTCATTTCTAAAATGAAATGAAAGAGATATTGAAGTAATTGGGGAGATTGCCAACTTGTCAACATTGTCTGGAAAAACAGTTTCAACTAGGTCCAAAGCTCATGGTTTCTCAGGTAAATTGAAATCAGAGCTTTTTTGGGGGGCGGAGTGGGTAAAAGAATACTATTTGCATTATTTTACTTCCTAATTATCATTTATGCTCTATGTTTTAGAAGACCCACTGTTTGTGCTAATACAGCCAAAACATGCAGGTGGCTATTTTGCAAACATTAGCAAACAAACTAAATGTCTTTGGTAAGATTTTAAGTGTGATTGCAGCAAAAACTATTTTAACTAATTAAATCAATCATTTGCTCTCTTCTGGCTTTGCATTCATGGGTAATGAATATTGATAAACTGAATCAAAATAATGCATCTTGCTTTAAATATATTTTGTAAACATTAACATCACTATTTTTAAAAATATGTCTGTATCTTCTAAGCTGAGAGTTGTGGATTTTTCTAGAAAGAAACTAGCAGTTAGTATGATAGGCTTTACATTATTGTATTGTAATTACTCTTCTCAAAGCCAAATACCTATTTGTACAATACATAAGTGAATAAGAATGTGTTAAAATAAGCTATATTTACAGATACAAAATTAGAACTTCGCATAATTTTTAAGTGACAGAAGTTATTATATTGGTGTTTTTCAATCATTTAAAAATGTAAATCTACCTTTACCTCTCAAGTCTGTAGTAATCCAGACTTAATCCATGAGTCATAATTTACTCCTCTTGTTATAAACTGTTCTTTATCAAAATATAATTGCAACACAAAGAGTTACTGATTCTGTTTTATCAAAACAAAAGAACATGGTCATAACTTAATTTTCCATTGGTAATATTTCATATTTTTGCAGGTATGCTAAAGGCTACCCACCTTATTCTCCATATATAGGAAGTTCACCCACTTTTTGTCATCTCCTTCATGAAAAAGTGCCATTTTGCTGCTTAAGACTGGACAAGGTAAGCATTTATTATAGCCCTTGTTTTCCCCAGTAATAATATTACAGTGCTATTTAAATAATATATATATTATTGTGACTAAAGTATGTTTAAATGATATTCTTTTCAAATGTAAATTTAATTATTTGAAGTTGTTAATTTTCCATCTTTAATTTCACTAAAGATTATGCAAATGTTTTATTCTTCTATGTTAACCAAATGTATCAGTGAGTTATGTTTTTAAGGGGAGAAAAAGAGGTACCAGTCTCAAACCTGTGGATCCTTAACATACAACACCTCCCAAAATCACTTTGGCTGAATGTACATTTTTCATTTTACCATATTTACTTGAAAAAGTTTCAATGTGAAGTCCCTTGAAATCATGAGAAGAATCAGCCCTAATTCATTAAGCATGAAAGTGTGTCTGTGAATAGATCAGGAGGCAGTATACATATCTTGCCTAATATCTTCTTTTACATCTTTTGTGCAGTTCTTGGTTTAAATTTATATGGTCTAATGAAGCTGCTCAAGCAAAAAAATTCTGAAAAACTCTGAGAATTCTAGTATCTTTATCTTTTTCATAATATAGTAAGTGGACAATATAGATAAAAATAAGAACCTTATATGCGCCATAGGTCCCACTAATTCTAGCCAAAATTTGGAGTTAAAATTCCAGCTCTTCATCTAAAAAGTATACATTTGAGGAAACTAACTTCACCAATAAATTTTAATTTTCACTTCTGTAAGTTGAATATAATTTTACTATGAGCTTTGTAGTGCTTCTATAAGGATTATATATGTTTAATTTAATAGAAAAGGAATTTATTAACTGAGTAGGTAAATAATTCACTTTGTTAATATTCTTATTACTTAATTTACTTTGGCAACATTCATATTAGTTTACATAAGCATTATAAATTCTGGTTCTTGCTGTCATTCTTGCAGAAGAAGATTAAGAGAAAATAGAAAATTCTTATCTTTATCTACCTCACAGGCAAAGTCCCTGTTCCCACCTGCGACGTGACTTACCTGCCCATTTGATCCGATTTAATCAATTTTTCCTGAGTAATTACACTCACAATCTTACTGGTTAACCATAGTTCTGTCTTACCTCATACCCGCCTGCCTTTCGAGTTCCCACTTGCCTTACCATGCACCCTCCTGTCTCATGGTTTTGTACTTTAAAAGTCGCTAGAAAAGACAGTCTTTGGCAATTCACCTGGGACCCCTTCTGTTTCTCTTTCAGACAGATACTTTCTTTCTCTCAATAAATGTATTCTGCTCTTAAAAAAAAGAAGGATTTATTCAGCTGATCCTTAAGTAAAGGAATTAAGTTAGTCAATATTCTAACTCTTTAAAGCTCTCTTTGGATGCAATTTTCGTAGTCTTTACATTTTAACTGTCATTGTTTATTACTGTTTTGGCTACATTCTCTACAATTTCAGCAGCACCTTAAAGAGACAATGTGTCTATGTACAATGAAAAAATGACTTTCAAAATCAGAAATAAGTCATGGTTTAATTGTACATTATTAAGGGGATTCTTTGGTAGGCATAGCTTTTGTTTTTTGGGACATGGACAACTTACTTACATGTAAGTATCAGCATTATGAATGTGACAACAAAGAAGAATTCCTTAGAGGAGTGCAACACAGCATCCTGAAAAAGTTTGGTTTCTACCACACAAGGCAGTTAGGAAGTATTCACATTTTAACAAATCCGTACAAGCCACAAGAAACTTGTTTATGGGACTGTCATCCCACCTTAATGATAAGAAACTTTCTAGAAATGTAGAATAACCACAAACAATTTATAAATCTAATATCTATGTGTTTCACAGCCCTAGAACCCAGGAAACTGATTTAAAGAACTCAATATGGCCAACATGGATCATTCTTACATGCCTTGATTGTTAGTGAATGCTCAATATCTCCTTTAATATTTCTCTGTGATGTACTGTCAACTTGCACCTTCAAGATCATTTAATTTTTTTAACAAAAGGAGCAATGTCCTTTAGCAGCAGTTAAAGTGCCTTCAAGAAGACTTAAAAAATACAATATTCAATTTAAAAAGCCATATTTTAAAATATTTGTACAAGAATAAGTTGCTGAAACTTAGTAATTGAAATAGGACAGGTCAATATTTTCTACTTTTAGCACTTTAAGATCTTTATTTTGTGCTTCTTGTTCCAGTTGCCTAGTTAGCCATTTTTTAAGTTCTGTTCCTTGTAGGTAGTCTTTGCTTTTTCTGTGAATGCCTTTAAGATCTTTTTGTCTTGATATTCTGTGATTTCATTACAATATGTAGCATTGTGCACTTCTTTTTGTTTTGATTAGGATTCATAGTTTCCTGATGATTTGAGTTTCTAATCCATTCTAGAAAAATTCCCATCAATATTCTGTTAAATAAGTCTTCTTTTTGATTCTGACATTGCTTTCTAAGATATTCTTACTAAATATGTGTTAAATATTCTCAAACTATCTTCCAGGCCTTTTAATTTTTCCTTTCCTGTTTCAGTATCTTTTATTTTCTGCTTTTAATTTGGGGAACATTTTCAGCTCTGCCCAGCAGTTGTTGCCTTCAGCTGCATCATATGTACAATTTAAATTATCTTTTGAGTTATACTGTTTAGTCCAAAGAGTTATATAGAAATAAATACATTTTTTAACATCTGTCTCAGATATTTTAAATAGTCTCCTGTTTTTTGTTTATGCTTCACATCTTTTCTCATTTCTTTAAATCTATTAACCAGGCACAACTTATTACTATGAATCTATAGCAATACCTGTAGTCTTTGTGAGTCTAATTATTTTGATTATTATTTTTTGTTTATTCACAATGTGTTCCTCCTACCAGTATTTTGTAATGTTTTACTGTAGAATAGTAGCAAAGAATATCCCAAAGAGAACTAATTTCAACTCAAATAAATAAAAAGAAACCCATACAGAGACATGTAACAGTGAAAGAGTAGAATACTAAAGCAGTTTTCTATGTAGGTGTTTTAATTTAAAAACATTCTTGGCAAATTCTAGACCCTTAGGAAATAGCAGAACACCCTCAGACTAACAATGAACTTTGGCAGTGTATTGTTCTTGTTATTGTTGCTGTTATTTTTATTACTGTACTTTTGAATATTTGTGTCGTTATCATCACAGCTCTCCTATGCATGTAGACAGTATTTTTCTGTCTTATTTTTCCTTTTTCAGTTCATCACTTTAAATTCTCAGTACTAGAACTATTTCTGAGGCTATTTAGTTACAATATTATTGTATTTCTGGAAATGAAAGTCATAGGTAAATAATTTTCAGTATAGATAACCAGCTGTTATGTAGCAGCAAGTTTTAATGTACAGTTGGACACGTGCACGCACATATTGCTGACTCTTTGAACATAGAGCTTCATCTTTACTGATCCATTCGCTTACTCCATGAATACCTGTTTTCCTACTTTACATTGAAGACCTGGGCAAAGATAAATGTAACCATCTTCACATTTATTAGAACATAAGAATTTATTTAATTAGGTTAATTTTATGCTTCATATAGCCTAAATTTTTTTTTTACCATTAGTGGAGTATACAAGTGATATTTCTTTGTGTAATTTTTCTTTTCTAGAGTTGCCAGCATAACTACTATGAGGATGCAAAAGCCTATGGATTCAAAAATAAACTAATTATAGTTGCAGCTGAAACAGCTGGAAATGGATTGTATAATTTTATTGTTCCTCTCAGGGCATATTATAGACCAAAGAAAGAACTTAATCCCATAGTACTGCTATTGGATAACCCGTAAGTATATTTTAAAATACACGAGCATGGCAAAGACTTTTTAATATTATATTATGTATAAAAAATAATTGACTTTATTTTGTGGATAGTATTTTAAATCAGATACATTATGGTACACAATTCATTGGTAGATAAATTCTGTGCTATGACAAAGTCATTGAATATAGTTGTGCTTAAAAATTATTACTTAAAACGTCACTGGAATACTGCAAAACTTTTGAAATTATTTTACAAGTGGTCTTCCATTCATAATGCCATGGGAAACAGGCTACTGATATAATTAATGCAACTTTTCTTAAATTAATTAATTAGACTGCAAAAATTCTGCTGAAACTGAACTAGTTTCTTACATTTCTAATGAACCATTAACTATCAAGAAGCATTTATTGATCCATTTTTAAATGTTGTAACATGATGCATCATCATGCATTCTTAATGTACTATTGTTAAAACTTAGATTATACAATATTGCACAAGTAATGTTTTATCACATGTATTGATTTTGAAGCTAATCAATTGACTAATTTTTGTTAAATAAAATTATTTATTTCAGGTATTCTGCAAATGCTAATATAGCTCACTGAATGCAATGGTCAAAAGAATTTTTTCCTAAATTTATTCCTGTCTGTGACTGAAAATTAATAGCAGGGGCATTATATCAAGATCGTATTTTAGGGTCCTCTATTTTCCACATACATTCCAACATGTTGAAAATTTCAGGATAAATTAAATTCACCAAAGTTTGTTGCTTTGTCACTGTTTTTAAATTTATCAAAAATTTTTCAAAACAGATATTACTACTTCATGATACAATATACTTCACATATTGGTTTTTTGAATATACCAATATCAAAATACTCACTTGATATCTCTTTTTTAGTGACATCTTCACAGCCCTATCACTAAAAATTGAGCACATTTGTAGACTTTTTAATTTGAAATTTTGCAAGTGCAATGTTACAGTAACTTTCTTAGTACCTCTTTTGCATTAAGGAAAGCAGAGGCGTATTGAGGGTAGGCTTGGACAAACAGAAATTTGAACCCAATGTCAGAGCAAAGGAAAATGTATTAAAACAGATCTTAGGAAGAGAAAATTGAGTGTGAGATGACTGACTATTGCAATCGACAGGCTACTAAGCCCTCCCATGCCTTCTGATCACATCCTTAATTCTGAAACTTTTCTGGCACAAATCTGCAAAGGAGTGACTGGGCTGGCCCAAGAGAGCTGCTAATTAACTATGTGCACTCAATTCTGTCAAGTTTTGATTCTCTTTATGATGTGTCCACTTCCCTCATGACAGAATTTGCAAATTTAGAGTAGCCTCATTTTAGATGACTTCAGTCAAACTGTGTCAATTCAAGTCCCGTGTTACAGAAAGAGCTATAGAAGCTTGAGAAGAAAGTAATGGAACTGTGTTTATAGTGTCCCTCTTGTAGGACTGACAGTAAAAACTACCCTTTCTTCCTCTTTACTTTATTTCAAGATCAAAATTCGTGTCCTGTTGTGTAACTCTCCCCCGTAAAAAATCCATCCTTTCTAATTTGAGAGTGGAATTATATCTGTGAAATGAAGAATGTGTTAGTTACCTTTCTTCCATGACTGGAACAAAATTCCTGGCACATGCAGCTTGAAGGAAAGACTTACTTAGGATGACAGTGTCAGTCTCCAGTAAGCTGGGTAGGGGGAAGAACATCTTGGCTGAAGGACATGGTGGAGCAAGGCTGCTCATTCACACTGTCTGGAGAACAGAACACAGGGACAAGAACCCTAGAAGAGATGCAGCACACCTCCAGTGACCTACTTCCCTTGGTATAACCAGACAACCCTTCTTCCTAGCAGCACATTGAGCTCATGATCTAAATCATCACATAAATGCTCCATCTGTGAGGACATGAGCATTTTGCAGGACATTTTTGATCCAAATCATAAAAGAGAGTGACTCCTCTTTCTCACTCTCCAGTCTTATTATGCAGTGCCACCTTAGAAACACTAATTGCCCTCTTTTGACCTCATTGCTCCAGCCAGTGGGGGCTAAGGAATCACGTGCCTGTGCACCTCATACAGGTTACAAAGTAACTACCTCGATCCCTCTCTGGTTTCGAATAAGGATATTACCACAATGTCTGACTCCCAAATGACTAAATCATTATAATCCTAATATTTATTAGGATTATAAAGTCATGTGATTGCAGAGACTTAATTCCTTTAGTCATCACAGAATATTCTGAAAACTTTTCATTTAATTACTTACCAAACTGGTCTATATAAAAAAAAAAATATATATATATAAATATAGATGTGGCATTTATCAGACAATATTTTATTATAAAGATTTCTTTATTATAAAGATATTACACTATTTATTACAGAGATCATTTGATGAAGTTAATAGTTTTTCTACTTTTTAATAATAGGAATAACTATTGAACATTTGATACCTATTAGGCATCATAGCAGACGTTTTATCTTTACTTTATAGCATATCTTGATAAGAAATACATTCATACTACATAAAGATGATTTAGCCTTAGAGACATGTGCCAAGCAATTTTAAAACTCAGAGCTTACAAATTACAGAGTAGACATTTCCATAAACTAAAGGCTGAGTGACTCAAATACACTAGTATTTTTTATTTCATAGCTGATGCAAAACTGAACCAAAGAAGTTATATGAGCTTTCACAAGGTCAATTTTAGGTTTAGAACCTTCAATGCAATTCCTAAGTCTTTGTTCTTTGGGCTATACGTTCTTACACGTTTTTGATTTTTGAAATCATATGTATTTATACATATACATATATTTTGTCAATTATTTTTGGAAGTAAGAATACTTTTTAATTTTTTTTTTTATTTTAAAGAGTACATAACAGAACAAAAGCAATCAAAACAAACCAGTGTAAGAGATGCAGAACTTCAAAACATTATGAAATCAACAGTAGTTACCGTATTGCCCCTTGGTATCTTCAAAATAGCTGCAGATAACTTTGGACACAGTATAAATCAAACAGAACAGAATAGAATAGAAACAATAAAAACAAAACAATGAATGTGATAAAGGACTTCAAAACAAGCCAATAGTAAATCCAAAATTGATACCATAATATATCTTGCTATCCTTGAAATAACTTCTCCTGCCATGGGACTTAACATAATCAAACAAAAGAGACTAAAACCCAACCCAATAAAACAATAGAAATGACATAGGGCCTCAGGGGGATCAACAATGGTTGCAACCCTCAGAAGGAGACCCCCTGGCCAGATGACACATTGCTTAGCGCTATCCCCTGAACCCATGATCAGACCACTGGCTCTAGACCTGCGATGTTAGT